>CM040822.1:507726-542726 GCA_022828995.1 Vimba vimba
TCTATGGGGCTAGATGGCTAAACTCGTCTCTTTCACCCGATTGCCATTGAGAAATCTCAGATTTGATTGTAGGTTTTGCAAGTTCAACATGGGTTATAGGTCGAAAGCTGAATGAACGAGTTCTTATGTCCTTTCGATTTCTTACAGGTTGAGTTGTTGTTGCCCATAACACGCTAGCATTCTGCTAATGAACGCTGATTGGTCAGTGAAGGACTGATTACGACTAGAGATACCGCTTGATGGCATCGTGGCATCCGAAGCGGGACCAGAAACAAACAAATCAAGAACTCTTCTAGCAGCTGTGTTTTGTGTTTACCTGTGTCTGCTGTGTTGTTGTGTTTGCCTGTGTCAGCTGTGTTGTGTGTTTCCCTGTGTCAGCTGTGTTGTGTGTTTCCCCGTGTCGGCTGTGTTGTGTGTTTCCCTGTGTCAGCTGTGTTGTGTGTTTCCCTGTGTCAGCTGTGTTGTGTTTCCCTGTGTCAGCTGTGTTGTGTGTTTGCCTGTGTCAGCTGTGTTGTGTGTTTGCCTGTGTCAGCTGTGTTGTGTGTTTACCTGTGTCAGCTGTGTTGTGTGTTTGCCTGTGTCAGCTGTGTTGTGTGTTTCCCTGTGTCAGCTGTGTTGTGTTTCCCTGTGTCAGCTGTGTTGTGTGTTTGCCTGTGTCAGCTGTGTTGTGTGTTTGCCTGTGTCAGCTGTGTTGTGTGTTTCCCTGTGTCAGCTGTGTTGTGTTTCCCTGTGTCAGCTGTGTCGTGTGTTTGCCTGTGTCAGCTGTGTTGTGTGTTTGCCTGTGTCAGCTGTGTTGTGTGTTTGCCTGTGTCAGCTGTGTTGTGTGTTTGCCTGTGTCAGCTGTGTTGTGTGTTTGCCTGTGTCAGCTGTGTTGTTGTGTTTGCCTGTGTCAGCTGTGTTGTGTGTTTCCCTGTGTCAGCTGTGTTGTGTGTTTCCCTGTGTCAGCTGTGTTGTGTGTTTCCCTGTGTCGTGTGTTTGCCTGTGTCAGCTGTGTTGTGTGTTTGCCTGTGTCAGCTGTGTTGTGTGTTTACCTGTGTCAGCTGTGTTGTGTGTTTACCTGTGTCTGCTGTGTTGTTGTGTTTGCCTGTGTCAGCTGTGTTGTGTGTTTCCCTGTGTCAGCTGTGTTGTGTGTTTCCCTGTGTCAGCTGTGTTGTGTGTTTCCCTGTGTCAGCTGTGTTGTGTGTTTACCTGTGTCAGCTGTGTTGTGTGTTTGCCTGTGTCAGCTGTGTTTTGTGTTTACCTGTGTCAGCTGTGTTGTGTGTTTACCTGTGTCAGCTGTGTTGTGTGTTTGCCTGTGTCAGCTGTGTTTTGTGTTTACCTGTGTCAGCTGTGTTGTGTGTTTACCTGTGTCAGCTGTGTTGTGTGTTTGCCTGTGTCAGCTGTGTTGTGTGTTTACCTGTGTCAGCTGTGTTGTGTGTTTGCCTGTGTCAGGTGTGTTGTGTGTTTCCCTGTGTCAGCTGTGTTGTGTGTTTCCCTGTGTCAGCTGTGTTGTGTTTCCCTGTGTCAGCTATGTTGTGTGTTTGCCTGTGTCAGCTGTGTTGTGTGTTTGCCTGTGTCAGCTGTGTTGTGTGTTTACCTGTGTCAGCTGTGTTGTGTGTTTCCCTGTGTCAGCTGTGTTGTGTGTTTCCCTGTGTCAGCTGTGTTTTGTGTTTACCTGTGTCAGCTGTGTTGTGTGTTTGCCTGTGTCAGCTGTGTTGTGTGTTTACCTGTGTCTGCTGTGTTGTTGTGTTTGCCTGTGTCAGCTGTGTTGTGTGTTTCCCTGTGTCAGCTGTGTTGTGTGTTTCCCTGTGTCAGCTGTGTTGTGTGTTTCCCTGTGTCAGCTGTGTTGTGTGTTTACCTGTGTCAGCTGTGTTGTGTGTTTGCCTGTGTCAGCTGTGTTTTGTGTTTACCTGTGTCAGCTGTGTTGTGTGTTTACCTGTGTCAGCTGTGTTGTGTGTTTGCCTGTGTCAGCTGTGTTTTGTGTTTACCTGTGTCAGCTGTGTTGTGTGTTTACCTGTGTCAGCTGTGTTGTGTGTTTGCCTGTGTCAGCTGTGTTGTGTGTTTACCTGTGTCAGCTGTGTTGTGTGTTTGCCTGTGTCAGGTGTGTTGTGTGTTTCCCTGTGTCAGCTGTGTTGTGTGTTTCCCTGTGTCAGCTGTGTTGTGTTTCCCTGTGTCAGCTATGTTGTGTGTTTGCCTGTGTCAGCTCTGTTGTGTGTTTGCCTGTGTCAGCTGTGTTGTGTGTTTACCTGTGTCAGCTGTGTTGTGTGTTTCCCTGTGTCAGCTGTGTTTTGTGTTTACCTGTGTCAGCTGTGTTGTGTGTTTGCCTGTGTCAGCTGTGTTGTGTGTTTACCTGTCTGCTGTGTTGTTGTGTTTGCCTGTGTCAGCTGTGTTGTGTGTTTCCCTGTGTCAGCTGTGTTGTGTGTTTCCCTGTGTCAGCTGTGTTGTGTGTTTCCCTGTGTCAGCTGTGTTGTGTGTTTCCCTGTGTCAGCTGTGTTGTGTTTCCCTGTGTCAGCTGTGTTGTGTGTTTGCCTGTGTCAGCTGTGTTGTGTGTTTGCCTGTGTCAGCTGTGTTGTGTGTTTACCTGTGTCAGCTGTGTTGTGTGTTTGCCTGTGTCAGCTGTGTTGTGTGTTTCCCTGTGTCAGCTGTGTTGTGTTTCCCTGTGTCAGCTGTGTTTTGTGTTTACCTGTGTCAGCTGTGTTGTGTGTTTGCCTGTGTCAGCTGTGTTGTGTGTTTACCTGTGTCTGCTGTGTTGTTGTGTTTGCCTGTGTCAGCTGTGTTGTGTGTTTCCCTGTGTCAGCTGTGTTGTGTGTTTCCCCGTGTCGGCTGTGTTGTGTGTTTCCCTGTGTCAGCTGTGTTGTGTGTTTCCCTGTGTCAGCTGTGTTGTGTTTCCCTGTGTCAGCTGTGTTGTGTGTTTGCCTGTGTCAGCTGTGTTGTGTGTTTGCCTGTGTCAGCTGTGTTGTGTGTTTACCTGTGTCAGCTGTGTTGTGTGTTTGCCTGTGTCAGCTGTGTTGTGTGTTTCCCTGTGTCAGCTGTGTTGTGTTTCCCTGTGTCAGCTGTGTTGTGTGTTTGCCTGTGTCAGCTGTGTTGTGTGTTTGCCTGTGTCAGCTGTGTTGTGTGTTTCCCTGTGTCAGCTGTGTTGTGTTTCCCTGTGTCAGCTGTGTCGTGTGTTTGCCTGTGTCAGCTGTGTTGTGTGTTTGCCTGTGTCAGCTGTGTTGTGTGTTTGCCTGTGTCAGCTGTGTTGTGTGTTTACCTGTGTCAGCTGTGTTATGTTTGCCTGTGTCAGCTGTGTTGTGTGTTTGCCTGTGTCAGCTGTGTTGTGTGTTTGCCTGTGTCAGCTGTGTTGTGTTTCCCTGTGTCAGCTGTGTTGTGTGTTTGCCTGTGTCAGCTGTGTTGTGTGTTTGCCTGTGTCAGCTGTGTTGTGTGTTTCCCTGTGTCAGCTGTGTTGTGTGTTTCCCTGTGTCAGCTGTGTTATGTTTGCCTGTGTCAGCTGTGTTGTGTGTTTGCCTGTGTCAGCTGTGTTGTGTGTTTGCCTGTGTCAGCTGTATTGTGTTTCCCTGTGTCAGCTGTGTTGTGTGTTTCCCTGTGTCAGCTGTGTTGTGTGTTTGCCTGTGTCAGCTGTGTTGTGTGTTTCCCTGTGTCAGCTGTGTTGTGTTTGCCTGTGTCAGCTGTGTTGTGTGTTTGCCTGTGTCAGCTGTGTTGTGTGCTTCCCTGTGTCAGCTGTGTTGTGTGTTTGCCTGTGTCAGCTGTGTTGTGTGTTTGCCTGTGTCAGCTGTGTCGTGTGTTTGCCTGTGTCAGCTGTGTCGTGTGTTTCCCTGTGTCAGCTGTGTTGTGTGTTTCCCTGTGTCAGCTGTGTTGTGTTTCCCTGTGTCAGCTGTGTCGTGTGTTTCCCTGTGTCAGCTGTGTTGTGTGTTTGCCTGTGTCAGCTGTGTTGTGTGTTTGCCTGTGTCAGCTGTGTTGTGTGTTTGCCTGTGTCAGCTGTGTTGTGTGTTTCCCTGTGTCAGCTGTGTTGTGTTTCCCTGTGTCAGCTGTGTTGTGTGTTTGCCTGTGTCAGCTGTGTAGTGTGTTTGCCTGTGTCAGCTGTGTTGTGTGTTTCCCTGTGTCAGCTGTGTTATGTTTGCCTGTGTCAGCTGTGTTGTGTGTTTGCCTGTGTCAGCTGTGTTGTGTGTTTGCCTGTGTCAGCTGTGTTGTGTTTCCCTGTGTCAGCTGTGTTGTGTGTTTGCCTGTGTCAGCTGTGTTGTGTGTTTGCCTGTGTCAGCTGTGTTGTGTGTTTCCCTGTGTCAGCTGTGTTATGTTTGCCTGTGTCAGCTGTGTTGTGTGTTTGCCTGTGTCAGCTGTGTTGTGTTTGCCTGTGTCAGCTGTGTTGTGTTTCCCTGTGTCAGCTGTGTTGTGTGTTTCCCTGTGTCAGCTGTGTTGTGTGTTTGCCTGTGTCAGCTGTGTTGTGTGTTTCCCTGTGTCAGCTGTGTTGTGTTTGCCTGTGTCAGCTGTGTTGTGTGTTTGCCTGTGTCAGCTGTGTTGTGTGCTTCCCTGTGTCAGCTGTGTTGTGTGTTTCCCTGTGTCAGCTGTGTCGTGTATTTACCTGTGTCAGCTGTGTCGTGTGTTTCCCTGTGTCAGCTGTGTTGTGTTTGCCTGTGTCAGCTGTGTTGTGTGTTTGCCTGTGTCAGCTGTCGTGTGTTTGCCTGTGTCAGCTGTGTCGTGTGTTTCCCTGTGTCAGCTGTGTTGTGTTTCCCTGTGTCAGCTGTGTTGTGTTTGCCTGTGTCAGCTGTGTTGTGAGTTTCCCTGTGTCAGCTGTGTTGTGTTTGCCTGTGTCAGCTGTGTTGTGAGTTTGCCTGTGTCAGCTGTGTCGTGAGTTTCCCTGTGTCAGCTGTGTTGTGTTTGCCTGTGTCAGCTGTGTTGTGTGTTTCCCTGTGTCAGCTGTGTCGTGTGTTTACCTGTGTCAGCTGTGTTGTGTGCTTCCCTGTGTCAGCTGTGTTGTGTGTTTGCCTGTGTCATCTGTGTTGTTGTGTTTGCCTGTGTCAGCTGTGTTGTGTGTTTCCCTGTGTCAGCTATGTTGTGTGTTTCCCTGTGTCAGCTGTGTTGTGTGTTTGCCTGTGTCAGCTGTGTTGTTGTGTTTGCCTGTGTCAGCTGTGTTGTGTGTTTGCCTGTGTCAGCTGTGTTGTGTGTTTGCCTGTGTCAGCTGTGTTGTGTGTTTGCCTGTGTCAGCTGTGTTGTGTGTTTCCCTGTGTCAGCTGTGTTGTGTGCTTCCCTGTGTCAGCTGTGTTGTTGTGTTTCCCTGTGTCAGCTGTGTTGTGTGTTTCCCTGTGTCAGCTGTGTTGTTGTGTTTGCCTGTGTCAGCTGTGTTGTGTGTTTCCCTGTGTCAGCTGTGTTGTGTGTTTGCCTGTGTCAGCTGTGTTGTGTGTTTGCCTGTGTCAGCTGTGTTGTGTGTTTGCCTGTGTCAGCTGTGTTGTGTGTTTGCCTGTGTCAGCTGTGTTGTGTGTTTCCCTGTGTCAGCTGTGTTGTGTGCTTCCCTGTGTCAGCTGTGTTGTTGTGTTTCCCTGTGTCAGCTGTGTTGTTGTGTTTGCCTGTGTCAGCTGTGTTGTTGTGTTTGCCTGTGTCAGCTGTGTTGTGTGTTTGCCTGTGTCAGCTGTGTTGTGTGTTTGCCTGTGTCAGCTGTGTTGTGTGTTTGCCTGTGTCAGCTGTGTTTTGTGTTTACCTGTGTCAGCTGTGTTGTGTGTTTGCCTGTGTCAGCTGTGTTGTGTGTTTGCCTGTGTCAGCTGTGTTGTGTGTTTGCCTGTGTCAGCTGTGTTGTGTGTTTGCCTGTGTCAGCTGTGTTGTGTGTTTGCCTGTGTCAGCTGTGTTGTCGACGCCTCGAGTAAAAAGAAAGTGCAGAGTGTGAAAGCGACTGAAGGATTGCCGTAAAGCAGTATCTCTGGTCGTACGATGTGTGTGACGTCATTGACACTTTAAAAGACTTTTTAAAGCAAATAAATGACTCAAAAAAATCTAACACCCAGCAATGTGTAATTTCTTTGCATCTCCTTTCGAATACAACATTCAAATTACTAGACAAAAAATTATATCCTGAGAAAAGTGGATTTTGAGGGGTATAGCGCCATAGACCTCCATTCATTCTGCACTCGTCCTGTGAGCGCCCTCATGTGGAGCCAGAGTGGAACTGCACTCGTCCTGTGAGCGCCCTCATGTGGAGCCAGAGTGGAACTGCACTCGTCCTGTGAGCGCCCTCATGTGGAGCCAGAATGGAACTGCAACCAGTTCAGAAGCCGGAAGTTTACTGAGAGTGGAAGTTCTCCCCTTATTAGACATTCTCTGGGTAAAATGACATCAGCTCTTGAAGCTCCGCCCCCTGCGCTGGGAGCAGCAGCTCATTTGCATTTAAAGGGACAGACACAAAAATGGTGCGTTTTTGCTCACCCTCAAAAAGTGACAATTTTAACATGTTATATAAAAATATCTGTGGGGTATTTTGAGCTAAAACTTCACACACACACACTCTGGGGACATCAGAGACTTATTTTACCAAATACAACTTTTGATTTTAAAAAATGTATTAGTACATGTTGAAATTAACATTAACATTCATTGTTAGTTCATGTTAACTAATGTCAACAAATTAAACCTTAGTGTAAAATGTTAGCCAAGAATTCTTTAAAATCCTTGAAGAGTACTTTGCACCCAAAGCCGCTGATAAAGTCTTTACAGTCTATCATGAGGCTTGATTTCTGAACTCTGGATAAACGGATCACTGAATGCAGCAGCGTGTCAGAGTCGCCAGCTTCACAGATGCAGCTTTCACTGCAGCTCCAGCAACCGTCCCAAAAAACCCCCCGCTTTCTGCAGCTCCAAAGCCGAGCAAGTTGCACAAATACCTGAAAGACAATCTGGCTTCCACAGCGGGAGCCGCAGGGAACAGGAACTCCAGGAGTGCGGGTGCAAACTCATCTCCAGTCCCCAGCATTAACGAGGACAGCATAATCAGCCATTTATTATTATCTTCAGAAAGTTCATCGTTCTGCCCTTCTTCACTCAGTCTTCTCTGCTCCTCTTCTTTCTTCCAGATTTCCAGGTCATTCTTTTCTTTAACTTTTCTTTCAGTTCTCTCCTCCTCCTCCTCCTCCTCTTTATCCAGCAGTCTGCTCAGGTTCTCCAGCTCTCTCTTCAGAGATTCTCTGTCCCGCTTCAGTCTGCCTGTGATCGGGTGCACATTCTGCTCTTCTTTACTTATATCATTCTCTTTCTGATCAATCCTGCTTTTTATGCGTTTCCTTTTTCTCGCTGTGTCTTGCCGCTCTTTATTCATGGACACAATAAACGAACGCCATCGATCATCAGCCAGTTTCTTCACCTCCTTCTTGATTTTCTTCATTCTTTCGGCCATCCTGGCTTGTGTTTTCTCTTCTATTATCTTCTGTGCTTCCTGCATTACCTCTGAGATGTGACTGGTGAAGTGACGGTTGTGATTTTGAGCGAGTAGCTTGTCAATCCTCTGCAGGAGTCGACTCACCTGATCCGGGTTTGGGTTTGTGTTGTCAAAAGCCACGAATCGCCTCCCAAATCTCTCCACGAGCTCCTGCACTTTCTGATCTTGTTTTGAAATAAACCCTTCAATGGATTCTCCTCTGAGTTTATCCGCGTGGGAGAATATGAGGATGGTGTGATGAGTGACGTCCTCCTGAAACTTCTTCAGAATCATTTCTATGGTGCGCTGCTGCTCCTCTGTGAACCGCTCTATCGGCACCACCAGCAGAAACGCATGAGGACCCGGAGAACACAAAGTCAGGCAACGGATTACTTCTTGTTTTAATTCGTCATCTGTCAAATCTGTGTCAAAAAACCCAGGTGTGTCGATAAGAACCAGCTCTCGCTCGTCCACCGTTGCTCTCTCTCTCTTGCACTCTTTAGTGACCGAGCCCATGCTCAATCCTTCATCAAAGCACTTCTTTCCCAGGATGGTGTTTCCTGTCGCGCCTTTCCCTGCACCAGTTCTTCCCAGCAGAACCAGGCGCAGTTGATTCAGCGCTGGATTTACTGTGTGCTGGTGATCGATGCCAAATGAATCTTGGGAGGTTTGAGCGGGTGTCTTCCTCTCGTTTGAGTTTCCGCTGGAACTCTTCCTCTGATGACTGAGTGGCATCTTTGCTCCTGAGGGAAAAACAAACAATCAAGCAAATTGTTCTTCCAGTAACGTTAATAGAACATCCAATCAATGTTATCTGGTCTTTAATAATGTTCTCAAAACATTAGCACTAAAAACATTACTTATACATACTTTTTTACCTGAGATATTTTATTTGGATGTTCATCTAACGTTTTTTAAATGTTACTTATTGTTTCAGAAAATTCAAAAAGTAACGTTCAGAGAACATTCAAATGTAACGTTCAGAGAACATTCAAATGTAACGTTCAGAGAACATTCAAAAGTAACGTTCAGAGAACATTCAAATGTAACGTTCAGAGAACATTCAAAAGTAACGTTCAGAGAACATTCAAAAGTAACGTTCAGAGAACATTCAAAAGTAACGTTCAGAGAACATTCAAAAGTAACGTTTAGAGAACATTCAAAAGTAACGTTCAGAGAACATTCAAAAGTCAAAAGTAACGTTCAGAGAACATTCAAAAGTAACGTTCCAATAATGTTTAAAGAATGATACAGTGGAATGTTTCTTTAACGTTCAACGTTTTAAAACATTTAATGAACTGGACGTTCAGAGAACATTCAGAAACAACATTTTCATAACTTAATATTAGCAAAACATTATTAAAACATATATTTGTTAGTTGGGTACACTAATATAATCAGGGTTTGAAATTAACACCCACCAACCCGCCGAATGCGGGTAAAAATCAACTGTGGCGTGTAACGCTGTCAAATCACGAGCCAGTTTGGTGTGTTACTTATTATATTTACTCACTTTGCTGAGGAAGATCATGTAAGAACAATCTGCGCAGATTTAGCACAAATACTCAACTTGTGAGCCATCATGATATATTAAATACACAGTATTGCACGCGTCACTACATAACAAATAGCGTTACGCTTAAGTGATAGTTGATTTGCCACTTGTTTCTTTGATTGTGAAAATAACATTACTTTAGTTTTGGTCTCGTTCAAAGTCAGGTTTAGGTCACAAAGCCTTTGTTGCACAACATCGAAAGCACACTGTAGAAAAGGCACAGCTTGGTGTAACTTGGGTGCACTACAATAAATCACTGTTTCATCGGCATAAAAATTAAAATTGACATTACTAATATTGAGATCAAGATTAAATGATAAATAGTAAAGGCCCCAGAACAGACCCCTGAGGAACACCCCCGAATGACCTTCCATCCGCACACACTGTGTCCTGTCCAATAAATAGCGTTCAAACCAAGATTAAGAGAAATCAATACATAAAAAAGTAACTATTATTATAGTTAACTATTATTATTAACTATTTCATAGTTAATATTAATTATATTAACTATAAAACGTTTACAATTATGCTCATACAAATGGCAAACTTTGTTGTCTGTTGACAAGCAATATTAGCCTTCCCAACAAGCAAATGTAAACATCTCAATTGCATTGTCTGTAAATTTACAACAAACAAATGTACAGATGTCCTATTTTTGATTACACGCCTAGAGAACATTCTCAGCTTAACCTCAGAGAACAGTTAAAAAGTGCTTATTCAAAAATAGTTATTCCAAATATTATTACTACACTGTAAATGCAAACATCGTATTTAATTAAAAATAGTAAATTGACCTTAATCATTTTTTTTCAACCTGCTATTAACACTCACTTTTAGTAAGTTACTTGTACTTTGAGGTTGAAAAATCTTACCAGCTCAGTCTACTTGAGCTGGATTAATTTATAAAAAGTAAGTTTATGACCTGTGGGCATGCGCAGATCAGTACTCTCTACGCTAGACGGCGATATATGGCCACGCCAAGACTCGCCCTTCAATAGCTACTATTGGCTGAAGGTGAAAACCATAATTTTAAGCCACCATTGTGGTGATTAGTGTTTGTTTTAGTTGGGCTCTTGACCCTTATAACATTAATTTAACATTTTGTTTGGCTGCTGTACCTGAGTTATAACAGCCAGATGAACAAATAGAAAAGGTGATCTGATGGTGATGGTTGTGTTTTAACATAATCGTTATTCACAATCATTTGACCTGATTCACTGAAATCATATAGAGCCCAATTTCTGAGTTAGGTTTATTTTATTAATTATAGCAGCACTGTCCTGGTACAGCATAATATCTTTAGCCATTTCAATGAAATCCAAATAATCAAATAAATAATAAAAAAACTTCAATTTTCTTTTTTTTATGAAGGATGTGCAATTTTCTTTTTTTTATGTAGGATTTTATGATGTACGACATCATGAATTAGCGTATGAATCTCAGCAATGGTGACACAGATCACCTCTGATCATAAGCTCATTATTTATTCATGCAGCAATGCATGATGGGACCCATTAATGAGTTTTGATTGGTTGCACCCAGAATGCACTGCAACATGCTTTATAATTGTCACCATTGTTGAGATTCACAGGCTGATTCTTGATGTCAATGTGTCTAAAACTTAAATTAAACAATTTTTTTTTTTTTTTTTTTGTATAATGGAAACTTTTAAGAAATTCTAAATATTATGCTGTACAAGGACAGTGCTATAATTAATAAAGTAAACCTAACTCAGAAATTGGTTTCTTTAATTTAAGTGAACTTGAAAAATGAGTGAGCAGAACTAAAAGTGTTATTTAGTAATTCTAAGTGGGGTTAAATTTATATCAAGCAATCCACACAAAATGAAAAAACTAAGTTAACACTAATCATGGCTATTAAGTTACATGAACATAAAAAAACGTGCTAGTGGTACTAGTACTGATTTAGTACTGCACACTTAAAATAAACAAGCTTTTCTAACTCACTAATCTTAAGCTTACTTTGCTTAATTTTTTTGAGGCAATGAGTTTGCATACTTTTTTTAAGTAAGGTCAACTAATTACATTTTACAGTGTAATCCACATCCACATATAAAAATACTTTTTATTTTTTTAAATGTATAAGAACATAATTAAATGCATACATTTCTGTCATGCATTTGTCAAAAAGGGTTTGTTGACTATGCATTTTACCTTTGAAATCTAAGACAAGTCTAACTGGTGTCACCGGTGTTTTCCAACACCCTAACTTTTTTTATGTTCTTTATACTGTATTGATCTGTCCACCTAAAATATTTTTTTAGTGATGAGGATGAAAGAGGAAGGGAGAAGATATCTCGAAGATAAGATCCAAAATTTTACAATTACATACAAGCTGTGACGTAGCCTAGTTAATCTTGTTTAGGCTACAGTATTTCTTTTATCTTTATTTCTTTTATTATTATTTTTGGCTAGTAGAAGTTCTGAATGGCCTGTAACTTAAATATTCAGTAGCAAAATTGGCCGGTGAGTGAAAAAGTTCATTTCAAACCCTGCTAATAATCATTTATTCCAATAATTTACTCCCATCGTGATTCAGTTCAGTCAAAGATAAATACATTTACATCATAAAACAATAAACAATATGCGCTCTTTATCATAACAAACACATCCTGAATAACTAATTACAAGAATGATGTAGGCTAATAATGCATTTGTAATCGTCTAATGATTAAAGGATTTTTTATTACCTTCGTTAGACGTTTTCTGGTTCGGTGTGTCTGAGGTTTCTTGACTTGTTGGACTGGTTTAGGATGGGCAGGGCAGACTTACAGAAACAAAACTTACCTTGAACTTAAATATTGACGCATTAGATTTCAGTTGTTCACAAAAGGATGTTTATTAAGTAATAAGCCCTGAATCGCTAGGTGAAAAAAGAAAAGAAAAAAGAAAACTTATCTCGTATTTCGAGATATTAAGCCGTTATTTCGACATTAAGTCGTTATTTTGACATAATATCTCGTTATTTTGACATAATAAGGGGACATTCTAATATGCATTAAGACACATTTAGCGTTCTAATAATGGTTTTCTAAGGCAGGAAAATGCTTAACGTGTAATTAAATGCATTGAGTTTATATTCTGGGCTCAAATATCTGCTTCTCGACTCTTACCTCCCTAAAAATGGTTTAGTCCGATCTAAAGTATTTATTAATTATTCAGTCTGTGACAAACATCAGATGGACCCAATCAAATTGTGAGTTCCACGGTTCCACCCCAGCTCGTGAACAGAACCAATCAGAGTTGAGTCGGCAGTGCCTAAGTTAACGATGAACTTGGTGGAAGAGCAGGAGATTGACTGACAAAATGTTGGGGAAAAGAAAACATAAATCAGGGAACCAGAAACGCTATGAAAAGAAGGAGAGGGAGGCCAGGAGAGTTGTTGTATCCCAGTCGATCAAGACGTTGTTAAAGACAGGTTGTTTCGCTGGGAATAAGAAAACTGCCGTCTACAGCCTGCCGGTCCTGTCACTCTTCATTATCGCTGCGCACTACAATCCACCGAATGATAACGTGGTCAAAATTCCCGTCTTTTTACACTATTGTAAATAGAGTTTAAAAATTGTCACGCGTCACGACGCAGTGCATTATGCTCCTGACACTGCACTTGGATGAATACATGCATTAGCTTTATTAACAATATTAACAGTTCCATATTATCTTTTTTTATATTTATTTTTTTAAATAAGACAATAAATGGTTTTATTTTTTAAATTTGACTGCATTCTTGTCAATTTCTAAATGTTTACTTTTTGGTTTATGAATTATAACATACTGATGGGGGGAAAAACATTATTTTGCTGTTACTTTTTTAGAATTGGTTTTATTATTATTTAACAATTTTTTGCTTTTTGTTAGTTTTTATTAGTTGTTTTTAAAATTGTGTTGTGTTAACTTTTAAAATATAGGTTTTACAACAACATCACCATCTTCTGTTATGTGGGCCTGCATGCTCATCTACTGTACAGTATATAATATTGGTGGAGGGTGGTGGGGGCCCACATCAATATTTTTTCAGGGGGCCCCGAATTCTCTAGCTACGGTCCCGTCTTATTCTGCCCACTAGATGGCAGAATAAGACGCGGAATTTAAGAACGCATTGTAGTTATGTTGTGTTGACCTGTTATGCACTTTACAAGCTGGACATTTTGTTTTCATAACACTGGATATTCTACTAATTCATACTTTTCTAAAACGTTGCATAATGACAATTAACTTATTACATATAGTTTTGTGCTAGTTTTGTTGTCAGTTGCTCTTTCAGCCAGATTAGTTTATATTAGATTTGGTTTATTCGTTAACTTTACACAACTGCCTATTTTGCTTCATGTACTTGGCCATTGTTTATTAGCCAGATCAGAAACTCGGTTTTACTTGACTTGGCTTGCACTGCCTTACTATTAATTTAACTATTATTGTTGTTGTTGCTGCTGTGGTCCGTGCTAAGAGTAGACTATTATGAAACATCTTAAATCATAATAGTCTACTCTTAGCACGGACCATACAGCAGCGACAACAACAATAATAGTTAAATTAATATTATTTTCTCACGCTCAGAAAAATCGCGAAGCAAAGAGGACACGGAGACCGACAGACTAGACAGGGCAGGTTACTTATGATAGAAAAAAAAAAAATCTCAGCTCTCAGATTCTGTCAATTTTATTACGAAATTCAAACAATATTTTGGCGCTTGTAAATGTGACGCGACAGATCCCTAGCGACACGTGAACCGATCATATAGCTAATAGTAAAAAAACACGAATGAACACTGTTGAAAAGATACAGTACAACTTACCGAAAATGTATATTCCTCATATATAATATCGATCAATCAGTGTTTTTCAACCGCGGAAGGGGTCAATAAAACAGCTGGAGAACAATTATGTCACATAACATTACCTCAGGAAAGCCATTTAATGACCATAATATAGGGTTAGGGTTAGGGTCAGCAAAGCGTCAGTCTGATCACGGCCATTTGACTGCTTTAATCGAGAAAAAATTCTCTAAACCATCAATCATACAAAATAACATAATCATATCAACAGATGCATAATAAATGAGCTAGAGAGGGAGGAACACAAAACACAAAAACTGCCAAAAATCAATGGTTTCTGAAACTTGCCAAAGGCAGACTGCCAGACAACTAGCCAGCCACTGACAGGTCACGTGACATGCCAGAATCAGACTGGCAGCTGTCACCCAGCCACTGACAGGTCACGTGACATGCCAGTGGCGGCTCCTGCCAGCCAGTTGAAGATTGAACCCCCACTCGAAAATATGTAGAGATGTGGAGATGAAGGATTAAAACGACTCAGTGCAAGCGCGCTCAGTGATGCAGACGAGAGAGGGCCTGACACCTGGTGGAGTTTCTTTGAAGGACAACTAAAGTTAAATGTGAACTTCAGAATCCACAGGCTGAACTCAAAATATGCAAATGCAAAAGTGTTCAGCAAGCTAGATGGAAAACACGGATACTGGTCGATAAAGGAGTCACAGATTCTAACTACGTGCCAGCCCTCGACTAAAGATTTTTGTGGTCGACTAGCCATCATTCATTTAAGCAATTAGTCGACTAATTGCGCGTTTATGTTAATAAGCCATAAATCATAATAACGAGCCTTCTATATAAAATATAGACATAGCCTAATCAGCGCTCAAACACACGCATAAATCTCGCCACAGCGCACCGGCAAACTTAATGATTATGAGTGTGTGGTGAAAAACAGAAGGAGACTGTTTAAACATTTTAATAATTTATTGGTAATGTTTTCTGTGTTGCAGAGATTAAGTCACAATGCTGACTCCTCATCTCTGCAGTAGTGGACGAGTCTATGCACGTTTCAAATATAATCTGAGAATCTTTATTTTCCATTTTAATTGTTTCGTTTAAAAGCAGACATTTCAAGCTTTCTATAGATATATTTCTCATGTCTTTACACACCTCACTTTATTTCTTTCAACATGGGGACAGGAGAGCTGTCAGTCAATAAATGTAAAAAATTAACTAGCGTTACTTATTTGGAAAAGTAACTTAGATATTTTGTTGTAAATTGAAAAAGAAATGCGTTACTTTACTAGTTACTTGAAAAAGTAATCTGATTACATCACTCAAGTTACTTGTAATGAGTTCCACACAACACTGCTTTACCACCTTTGTTTCGTGGACAGTGTGTAAGAGCGCTGGACGAGGAGAGGAAAACACGGCACCAGGACTACTGTGGAGAGATGCAAGGAGTTACAGATCCAAACACCAAATAAAAACTCAGTCAGACGTACTAGGAGCTAACTCCGTGAAATATATACACCACACACACACACACACACACACACACACACACACACACACACACACACACACACACACACAGAACATCCAGAAAAAGGTACAATTACATGAAACACCCAAAAGAGATGTGGTTGAAGAAAGCCACAAGGATCCAGCTGAAGACAAAATCACAGAGGTGTAAAGAGCACCTGAAAAACACACTTCAGTAAAAGTATAGAGAAACATCACAGCGAAAATTGATCCTCAAAGATGCACCTTGACACCTGAGAGACATTCCTGTGAAAATAAGAAACAACTGATTTGTAAGATGAGAAATCGTGTTTATTTTCTAAATATTGCAATAAATAAAGGTTGACACTTAAACGTCTACAAACTCTCAAGCCTCAGTTCAGCTCAAGTGCACAAAAAGGCCATTAGTAAACCAGTATCCTTCAAAAAGTATCGGCAATATAGTGGATAGACAAAATAATGTTAAGTAAAATTAAATAGTCATATAGTCTACTTGCACTGGATGTGCTGGTTTCGGCCTCATCACGACCTCATCTCCTAAATCAAACACCTGCGATTCCACCTGCTAATGCACTCGCATTAAAGTAGATCGTGTAAAGTAATGTAAAGTGGCCTTTGTTGATGAGTTTGTGTGAGTAAAGGCGAAACACACAGATGTAGTTCCTTCACTGCCCTGTAGATGGCGACATCACTTCTTAAAAGTTAGTGCCGTGCAAAATGTAGTGTGTAATTGCATTACTCATCACAAATGTATTGGAGTAAAAAAGTACATTTACTTTTAAAAAACTGTAGTCAGGCAGAGACTAAAAGTTGCTAATATATTTGATACTCAGTAAAACTACAAAGTAGCCAAAAAGAAACTTATATACAGTGACTAATTACATTTACTCCAATACTTTACATCATTATTTTTGCACACACCAAACAGGTTGTTATTGTTCATTATTGTCAATGTGCGTTTTTTTATGGAAAAAAAGAAAAAGCTTGACATATTTTGTATATATTCAGGAGAGATGTTGTGATATGTAATACGCTATGGACGATTACCGGGAATGCATGTCATGTTGATGTGAAGATGCTGTCGAGTAACACTCCAACCTCGAACTTACATGTTTAGATCTCCGTTGTTTACAAAAGGATGTTTATTGACTGCATGAAGTGAAAAAAGAAATGCATTTATGTTTATGTTTAAACGCATGTCATGTAATAGCCTGTGTGCGAGTAAAGGTTTGTTCCACTGATCTATATAATGACATAATGTCATTAATAATAATTAATAATAATGTCATTCTATGTAGATCAGTGGTTTGTTCCTACAGGGACAGTGTTTCAGAAATGAACTGAGTCACAGGTTATTTGCCTATGACAATTATTTCCATATCGTACCACGTGCACAACGTGCGGACCTACTCAATGCACCAGTGTTTATTGTTTACAGTGTTACAGGGTGTTACAGAGTATGCAAACTGTAATTTAGGACATTTTGCAAAACTTTTGTTTTTTTTCCATGGCTGAAAACAGACTAATTTCACACACAGCAGAACAAGGGGGTGAAAAACACGCTCACACAGAACGGGAGAAGAAAAGCAGCGAGAAATGTCTTTTGATTTAGTCATTTATGGATCACGAACAAATCAGGTCACTTCCGCTTCCGCCTGTCCGAGAAAGTGTTCGGCTAACATAGCTAGCTCTTTGTTTTTGCTGTTTTATTCGCTCAAATATCTAAATGTTAGTGAGACGAAGAAATATAAAAATAAAATAGTCACTATTAAACAAAAATAGTTGTTAAATCTATTAAATCGGAATATTAGTTGCCAATCGGTGATTCGTCACCATTCTAAAATTTATAAGGCATGTTTTACAAACACCCGATTTCTGAAAAACTATTATAAATCTAAAATTATTAATATTTTTCCACTCACTATGGTAGCCTAATATACTGTTAAAATTGTTATTTATTTAAATCTAATTTGTGTAATTGTATTTATTTTAATTAATAAATTAATAACTATTTTTCTTTGAATCACATTAGTCAGTGATTTTAATCTAATTTATTCATTTGAATAATATTACTTATTTTTCTCCGTCACTCCCAGTTTTGTGCTATATTTTTATATTAGTATAAAAGCGAAAACCCGTCCCGAAATGACTCAACCCAATGACTTTCATCATCATTTTCGACTGCATTTATTTACCAAACTCTTCAGGAATTATGTTTTTTCTTCATTTTGTTTCACCAACAGAAACTAGTGTTTTTTCCTCAGTGCATTAATGTACAAAACCTGGAAAAAAACTCAGCGGTTGAGAAAGCATGGATTCAGAAGTACAGTACTCACTAAACAAGAACAGAAGCCATTCATATTTTTATAGTCAAATGCATATCCATAAATCAGTTAGGGATGTGCATTCGTAAAGAACTGTAATGCAAAACTTCTACTTAAAACAGTGGTAAACGTTAAGGTCTGGTTTGTTTTCATGCTTCGAGGTTTCTATGAGACGGAGTGCTGCATCTTCTCATGACTTTTGATCTCCATGTATTTGGCGGACTGATAAGCGCTGATGTGGTCGATCTTCCCGTTGATGAGGACGGGATGCTGGATGTGGTTTTCCGGGGAACGCATGAAGCTCTTCTCCATCTTGTGCTCCAGCTGCATGTGATTCTGAGGCGGGAGGCCGAGACAAGCCCTGCACAACACACACACACACTCAATATCAGGCATGATTTAACACTCATCCTTCACTCGGGTCATTCACTCGGGTCATTATCAGAGGGGTCTGAGACTCCAGGACTTTTGTCGCACGAATACACAGAAAAAAAATGTAATGGATTCGAGGAGATTTGTGGTTGAAATTTTAAAAAGTAACAAATCCTTCATTCTCGGGTCAATTTGACCCCCTTAGGAATGATGGGAATGCGAGGAATGCTTCAGTACACATAGATAAAAAACTAAAAATGCTCAAAATCCAAACTCAAAATGCTAAAACTTTGTTTTAAAATGTCATTTAAAAAGACATTTAAAATGTCTACATGTGTATGTGATGCACACTGAAGAAACTGGCTTTAGGACCCAGAGGAACAGCTCATTTGCTCCATATAGAGATATAAGCCCATCTAGAGTCATGAAATATCATCTTATATTATTATATTTCCACAAGAGGTCTGCAAAGACACACAATGTAAGATATTTAGAGCTGAATTAAAAGGTTTATGCATGAAATTGTGAGTTATTTTGAATTTAAGTTGAATGTGGAATGTGCTTAAATTATTATTTATTGATCAAATCTAGTAATTTAAAGGTAAATAAAATAAGAAAAAAAATCTCCCAAAAAATTGCATTAAAAAATAGAAAAAATATTATCAAAATGTAATAAAATAAGCTTTCTGGAAAATAAAATAAAAAAATTAAGTATAGTATTAGGGCTTCAGGTCATTTTGACCCGTGAGGGAAAGATGTGTTCCAGAACTCGAGGGAGGGTTAAAGGCAATCGGCATAGATTTCCTCTCACCTCATGACGTTTTCGATGCATGCGCGCTGACGGAAGAAGGCGTTGACCACCGGCGCCCCCTGTGGCACGAGCGGGGCTTTACACAGGAAGCTGAGCAGCGACAGGACGCTGTGGAAACTCTGGAAAACCGGATCCTCACGAGTGCAGAACGTGATTCTCTGACACAGTTCTGTCAGGATCACCAGATCCAGGATAATGGGACTGGCCAGCAGAGAGTCCTGTAATCATCACAATACATCCAGTTCACATTTATTTGTACAGCGCTTTTCACAACACACACCATTTCAAAGCAGCTTTACAGAAAATGTACATATACGAAATCACAGTTAGCGAAAAAGGTATTTAAACAATGTAATAATTTAATGCAGAAACAATGAGTTCATTGAAGTAATGAATACTTGTTTGTTAACAAATGATTATGACATTTAGAAATATGTAGCATTGGTGCGTGTTGATTCAGAGTTGCATGAAAAGCGAACACTGTATTCATAGTTATGCATGATTTCAGTTAATTAGACACGCTTTTTGCTGAACATTCCTGCATGATTAGCGACTGACCTCGCAGGTGTTGTGCATGGCGATGGTGTTGGTTCCTCCCATCATGATCTCGGAGGTGTACTCGTCCATCGCACGCTTGCTGTCGCCCACATAGGGCACATATTTAATAACCACCTGTTCAGACACACAATCCACAGGAGATTTTTCATTTAGGTCGAATATTATATTTGCATTGCATCTTTTCTTGTAGAATACTGGTAGTACACACACACACACACTCACACACACACACTCACACACACACACACACACACTCACACACACACACACTCACACACACACACTCACGCAGTGGTCAGGCTTCTCCCCGGGCCGGAACAGGATCGGGTTGGACCGCACGATGTCGTCCACCACGTTACTCTTCGAGATCTCCTTGGAGCGAAACTGCTGCGGCGCCGACAGGTTCAGCCCGTCGTTGTTCCCGAGGTGATTATAACTCACTATACAAGTTGGCTGAAAACATTCAAAATAAAAAATTATACCAGAAAATTATATCTGTGCTTTAAAAAAAAAAAAAGAGACACCAATACATTTGTTAAACTGCATCTGTTCTGTTTTCCTCATCTGTGTTTAGTGTGTGATGATCATGAAGAAGCTCCAGTTCTTCTCTATATCAGAGTCAGTGTTCCTGAACTCCTGAAACGCCTCCACTGTAGTCTTGAGTTTCTTCCGGGAACGAACACGTCACAATATTCCTCATTATAATAATTCATGCGCAGAATAAAGGGGCGGGGCCTGGTTGAGTTAGTTAGTAGTGTGTTAAACTGGCGGTTATGGTAAGGGGCGGGACATTTCCCAAACACACTCGAAGCACTCGACCAATCACAACACACTGCTCCAGCCGACCAATCAGAGTACAGTGTGCTTTTCAGAAGGAGGGGCTTCATAGAGACAGGAAGTGAACAGAGCGTTACTGACAGACTGGGAAGAGAGGAGCCGCAACAATGGAGAATATGAGGAGAATAATCAACATTCAAGCAGGAAAACCTGCTCTAGTAGAGAAACAACATCAAGTAGTTCTCTTACCTTGATTCCAGCACTGACGAGGAAGTCCACCAGAACCGACTTGAGTTTGGTCTGGCCGGATTTGAAGTCGTCTCCGCTGATGAAGACTCCTCGCTGCACGGCCAGATCCACGGCTCCGGGGACAAACGTGTTCTGCGGGGAGCCGTTAATATACGCACAGCCTTCCAGAATACTGGCCACCGCAAACATGGTGGAGGGAGAAACTTCCCCTCCCGTCTGTGCCGAAACACGAGAGCACATTTAAAGCATCCTGACACAGGCATACACGCGTTTATCTCTGGTAGTTCATGTTAAGTAAAAGATAATGATCATCCAGCCGGTTGTTATATCAGAATAAACCCGACAGGGTGATCAGGATCAGCTCTTCATCAGCCCTTCACACACACACACAGACACACACACAGACACACACACACACACACACCTGAAGGGGTTTATTCTGAGATCACACACACACACACACACACACACACACACACACACACCTGAAGGGGTTTATTCTGAGATCACACACACACACACACACACACACACACACACACACACACACACACACCTGAAGGGGTTTATTCTGAGATCACACACACACACACACACACATACTCACACCTGAAGGGGTTTATTCTGAGATCACACACACACACACACACACACACACACACACACACACACACACACACACACACACCTGAAGGGGTTTATTCTGAGATCACACACACACACACACACACACACACACACACACACACACACACACACACACACACCTGAAGGGGTTTATTCTGAGATAACAAACGGCTGGATGTACATTATCCTCTTATTACACGGACACTTGCCACATCAGTAAATAATTAGACACGAAATATTGATCTGAGATGAAATATTTTATTCTCTCTTGTATGAAACGAGAGAGAGCGAGTCCACGATACTGGATGGCGTAATTAAATAACTGTACACAAAATAGTGATTCGACTGAATTTTAATATTTTATTAGCTCACCAAAAGCAAAACTTCCACGAGGAAAAACCGTTACTAGCGAGTGTGCAGCGAGTGTATAGCGAGTGTATAGCGAGTGTGTAGTAGGGAGTGTGTAGCGAGCGTGTAGGGAGTGTATAGCGAGTGTGTAGCGAGTGTATAGCGAGTGTGTAGTAGGGAGTGTGTAGCGAGCGTGTAGGGAGTGTATAGCGAGTGTGTAGCGAGTGTATAGCGAGTGTGTAGTAGGGAGTGTGTAGCGAGCGTGTAGGGAGTGTATAGCGAGTGTGTAGCGAGTGTATAGCGAGTGTGTAGTAGGGAGTGTGTAGCGAGTGTATAGCGAGTGTATAGCGAGTGTGTAGCGAGTGTATAGGGAGTGTGTAGCGAGTGTGTAGCGAGTGTGTAGGGAGTGTGCTGCGAGTATAGCGAGTGTATAGGGAGTGTGCTGCGAGTGTGTAGGGAGTGTGCTGCGAGTGTATAGCGAGTGTATAGCGAGTGTATAGGGAGTGTGTAGCGAGTGTGTAGCGAGTGTGTAGGGAGTGTGCTGCGAGTGTATAGCGAGTGTATAGGGAGTGTATAGCGAGTGTGTAGCGAGTGTGTAGCGAGTGTGTAGTAGGGAGTGTGTAGCGAGCGTGTAGGGAGTGTATAGCGAGTGTGTAGCGAGTGTATAGCGAGTGTATAGCGAGTGTGTAGCGAGTGTGTAGGGAGTGTGCTGCGAGTGTATAGCGAGTGTATAGGGAGTGTGCTGCGAGTGTGTAGGGAGTGTGCTGCGAGTGTATAGCGAGTGTATAGGGAGTGTGTAGCGAGTGTGTAGCGAGTGTGTAGGGAGTGTGCTGCGAGTGTATAGCGAGTGTATAGCGAGTGTGTAGCGAGTGTGTAGGGAGTGTGCTGCGAGTGTATAGCGAGTGTATAGCGAGTGTGCTGCGAGTGTATAGCGAGTGTATAGGGAGTGTGTAGCGAGTGTGTAGCGAGTGTGTAGGGAGTGTGCTGCGAGTGTATAGCGAGTGTATAGGGAGTGTGTAGCGAGTGTGTAGCGAGTGTGTAGGGAGTGTGTAGCGAGTGTGTAGGGAGTGTGTAGCGAGTGTATAGCGAGTGTGTAGCGAGTGTATAGGGAGTGTGTAGCGAGTGTGTAGTGAGTGTGTAGCGAGTGTGTAGCGAGTGTGTAGGGAGTGTGCTGCGAGTGTATAGCGAGTGTATAGGGAGTGTGTAGCGAGTGTATAGCAAGTGTGTAGCGAGTGTGCTGCGAGTGTATAGCAAGTGTGTAGCGAGTGTGCTGCGAGTGTGTAGGGAGTGTGCTGCGAGTGTATAGCGAGTGTATAGCGAGTGTGTAGGGAGTGTGTAGCGAGTGTGTAGGGAGTGTGTAGCGAGTGTGTAGCGAGTGTGTAGGGAGTGTGTAGCGAGTGTATAGCGAGTGTGTAGCGAGTGTATAGGGAGTGTGTAGCGAGTGTGTAGTGAGTGTGTAGCGAGTGTGTAGGGAGTGTGTAGGGAGTGTGCTGCGAGTGTATAGCGAGTGTATAGGGAGTGTGTAGCGAGTGTATAGCAAGTGTGTAGCGAGTGTGCTGCGAGTGTATAGCGAGTGTATAGGGAGTGTGTAGCGAGTGTGTAGCGACTGTGTACGGAGTGTGTAGCGAGTGTATAGGGAGTGTGTAGTGAGTGTGTAGCGAGTGTGTAGCGAGTGTGTAGGGAGTGTGCTGCGAGTGTATAGCGAGTGTATAGGGAGTGTGTAGCGAGTGTATAGCGAGTGTGTAGCGAGTGTGCTGCGAGTGTGTAGCGAGTGTATAGGGAGTGTGTAGCGAGTGTGTAGCGACTGTGTACGGAGTGTGCAGCGAGTGTGTAGGGAGTGTATAGCGAGTGTGTAGCGAGTGTATAGGGAGTGTGTAGCGAGTGTGTAGCGAGTGTGTAGCGAGTGTATAGCGAGTGTGTAGCGAGTGTATAGCGAGTGTGTAGCGAGTGTGTAGCGAGTGTGTAGCGAGTGTATAGCGAGTGTGTAGCGAGTGTGTAGCGAGTGTGTAGCGAGTGTATAACGAGTGTGCAGCGAGTGTATAGCGAGTGTATAGCGAGTGTGTAGCGAGTGTGTAGCGAGTGTGTAGCGAGTGTGTAGCGAGTGTGTAGGGAGTGTGTAGCGAGTGTGTAGCGAGTGTGTAGCGAGTGTATAGGGAGTGTGTAGCGAGTGTGTAGCGAGTGTGTAGCGAGTGTATAGCGAGTGTATAGAGAGTGTGTAGCGAGTGTGTAGGGAGTGTGCTGCGAGTGTGCTGCGAGTGTATAGGGAGTGTGCTGCGAGTGTATAGCGAGTGTATAGCGAGTGTGTAGCGAGTGTATAGAGAGTGTGTAGCGAGTGTGTAGCGAGTGTATAGCGAGTGTATAGAGAGTGTGTAGTGAGTGTGTAGGGAGTGTGCTGCGAGTGTGCTGCGAGTGTGCTGCGAGTGTATAGGGAGTGTGTAGCGAGTGTGTAGCGAGTGTGTAGCGAGTGTATAGGGAGTGTGTAGCGAGTGTATAGGGAGTGTGTAGCGAGTGTGTAGCGAGTGTGTAGGGAGTGTGTAGCGAGTGTGTAGCAAGTGTATAGCGAGTGTGTAGCGAGTGTATAGCGAGTGTGTAGCGAGTGTATAGGGAGTGTGTAGCAAGTGTATAGGGAGTGTGTAGCGAGTGTGTAGCGAGTGTGTAGGGAGTGTGTAGCGAGTGTGTAGCAAGTGTATAGCGAGTGTGTAGCGAGTGTGTAGCGAGTGTATAGTGAGTGTGTAGTGAGTGTATAGCGAGTGTGTAGCGAGTGTATCGGGAGTGTGTAGCGAGTGTATAGCGAGTGTGCAGCGAGTTTGTAGCGAGTGTGTAGTGAGTGTATAGTGAGTCTGTAACGAGTGTGTAGTGAGTGTATAGCGAGTGTGCAGCGAGTGTATAGCGAGTGTATAGTGAGTGTGTAACGAGTGTATAGTGAGTGTGTAGCGAGTGTGTGTGCACCTCGATGGTGTTCAGCAGATTCTCCGCGGTGTCGTTGACGCCTGGAGCGACGTCACAGAATCTCTCAGTGTTTGCGGTCCAGAGAACGATGACTTTCTCAACGCCACTCTTCTGTCGGAAGTCACAGATGTCCCTGCGGATCTGAGCCACCTGATACACACACACATCTGCAACATTAGAGGAAGTGTGTGTGTGTGTGTGTGTGTGTGTGTGTGTGTGTGTGTGAGTGAGTGAATGTGAGTGTGTGTGTGTGTGTGTGTGTGTGTGTGTGTGAGTGAGTGAGTGTGTGTGAGTGTGTGTGTGTGAGTGAGTGAGTGTGAGTGTGTGTGAGTGTGAGTGTGAATGTGTGAGTGTGAGTGTGTGAGTGAGTGTGAGTGTGTGTGAGTGTGAGTGTAAGTGTGTGTGTGTGTGTGTGTCTGTGTGAGTGAGTGAGTGAGTGTGTGTGAGTGTGTGTGAGTGAGTGTGAGTGTGTGTGAGTGTGTGAGTGTGAGTGTGAGTGTGAGTGTGAGTGTGTGAGTGTGTGTGAGTGTAAGTGTGTGTGTATGTAATAAAATTCAAATTATGTAGAGTAAAAATATTAGTAACATGTACAATGAATTACTTGAAGCCTTATTATAATATGTTACCAAAATGTGTAATAACCACAGTCCCGGTAGAGAGTAACCAGTGCACCTGTTCTGCTTTGGTTCCTCTGATGAGGTGGTCCGCCCGGTGCTCCTGGTTCGCAGCAATGAATTCTGGGATGTATATGGAGGGTCTGGGCTTGAGCTGGTCCATGAGTGGGCGGAGCTTCTCCTGCAGGCTCCAATCCAGAACCTGCGCACGCTCCATGGCCCCGCCCAGATTCAGAGACGAGATATCCCAGCCTGCATCAGTGATGAGCAACAACAGGAGTGTGAGATGATGGGCCCTATCATACACACAGCGCCAGGCGTCACGCGACGCAAGTGTGTTTCGCTAGTTCCAGCCTGACGCAGTTTTCATTTTCACGTCCTGCGCCACGATGTGTAAATAGCAAATGCATTAGCGCTCATCTGTGTCCATGAGCTGCTGGTCTGAGAACGAGTGTGTGTTCTGGAGCATTGATGGACCGTTGCTATTTAGAGGAACTGAAATACACTGAGCCATTGATCAACTGAGCCCTGCTCTAAAGTCAATGGCGCAATATTATTCAATTTTTTATTTAAAAGGCGTGTTAGTAATGTGAGCCTATAGGCGGGTCCAACAATGCGCGTAAACTCTGTTTATTACACACACTCTGCTTATTATACACACTCTGCTTATTACACACACAGGGACGCACAGCGGCACACAAACATGCCAAATATTACAAATAAAAGGATTACAATGTAAAAGTATTATTATTATTATTAATAAGTATTAATATTGTGTACATAAAGACATGGTAAATCCGGCTTGTCCCGTAGATGGCCTGCTTGAGCTTTAACCTCTCACACACACACACACACACACACACACACACACACACACACACACACACACACACACACACCTTTAACCTCACGCACGAGCAGATCCGTTCTCTCGCTAGAGAAGTGTTCTGTTTTTCCGCTCTCTAATTCCGCCGTGTAAATAGCGAATCCGCCATGGCGCGAGCGCAACTGGCTTTTAAAGGGAATGTGAGACGAGACTCTGATTGGTTTATTTCACGTCACGCCCAAAACACACCCATTACTCATTAAGAGAATAGAGACGTCTCTTTTAGACCATGCGCCGGGAGCGCTGCCCATTTGTCCCGTGGTTAAACTAGCAAAAGTGGATTCGGACGCCCTAAGTGCACTTGCTTTAGACCATGTGCTTAGATCGTTAAAATAGGGGCCAAAGACCGACTCAAAACGACCTTCATCGAATGTTTGTTCTTTATCGCTGTGTTTACCGTCGAACACGATGTCATTGGGATGCACCATCGGCAGCAGATCTCGGAAGGGAACGTAAACCTCTCCGTCAGGTCCCGATCCCAAACACACCGTGGAAGATTCCAGCAGTGAGCCGTAGTAATTCGCTTTCTGAAAGAAGGACAATACAAGATATTTACAGAGATTACTAAATACTTGAACAAACTAACGTTTATTAATGGGACCTTGTTACCCACGTCTTTTCTTCCACAGTAATACTGGATTAATATTACATTCAATATTGTATACAAATAAATGTGAATTTAATTGAATTGTACCTTCACACCGGTCTTGGTTTTCCAGGTCAGGCCCAGTTTGTTGGCCAGGACAGCAGCAGTGACCGTGGTCCCGTTATTCCCACCCCATCCCACCAGCATCACTCCCAGTCTGGGAACCGTTGTCTCCGTGCGGAAGGTGAACTCGGTGCTGGACGGCGTCACCTGAACAACACACATTTAAAAGTCACAGCTAACAAAAATATGTTGGCAACACTTTACAATAAGGTTCATTAGTTAAAGGTGCAGTCTGTAAGATTGACAGCTAGTGGTGGACATAGGTACTGCAGTCCAATTCAAAATATCAGAGATCGCTGTTTCCCCGCCTCCTCAGACTCGACGCTCACGAGTCGCCAGTTTAAGCACACACAACAGGAACGAGCGCAATGGACAATGAGAATTACCAACATGCAATATCACTGACCAAAACAAAAACAAACATTCCAGCCTGGAAACACACATTTCAAAGTAAAATAACTGGCTTAATAACATATTATGGTATTTTTATGCTTTAGTGAGGGGTGGTGTGGCGCAATGGATAAGACACATGCCTTTGGTGTGAGAGACCCGGGTTCGAATCCACTGTGAGACACCAATGTGTCCCTGAGCAAGACACTTAACCCCTAGTTGCTCCAGAGGCGTGCGACCTCTGACATATATAGCAATTGTAAGTCGCTTTGGATAAAAGCGTCAGCTAAATGAAATGAAATGAAATGAATAAATGTAGAGTGTATAAGTTGCATACAGCACCTTTAACATTAGTTAACTACCTTAACTAAGAATGAACAATACTTCTATAGCATTTATTAATCTTAATTAATATTAATTTCAACATTTCCCAATACATTACTAAAATCAAAGGTTGTATTTGTTTCCATTAGTTAATGCACTGTGAACTAACATGAACAAACAATGAACAGCTGTATTTTTAATAGCTAATATTACCTAGATTAACTAATATAGTAACAAATGTATTGCTCATTGTTAGTTCATGTTAGTTAATATATGAACTAATTTTAACTAATGAACCTTATTGTAAAGTGTTACCAGTATGTTCTAATACCGTAATTCTTTTTAGGATTTATAGCATAATTTGTCACTATGTTAAACTATGGCAGTAAATCATGTGTAGAAGTTTGTATCAGTTCCAGTGAAGTCCTGACAAAAACTCAGCCTTGAATGGAAAAGATATTGTTGTTTATTATTTTTCGAGGCATGTGACAAAGAACAGAGTCTCCCAGATGAGAAGAGTCCTTGCGGATGTTATGTCTCGTATATAGAACAGAAGATAATGTCTAATTTGCATAAAGAACAGAATACCATGTTCGGATGCTGCAAGACTCTTGTAAAACTCAACGTCAACTGATTATCCATATAGTCCTAGTGTTTGTGAATCTTGTTAGTTCGAGGCTGGATCCTCTTACTCATTTTCTATGGCCTCTAGAAGTGTGGAGAACTTGAACTTGAATTTTTACTCCTGGTCTTCATTGAGCTTACTGGTTTCTTTATGTGGTTAAACTGTAATTCCCCTACTATACAACAATTCATTCCCTCGTTTTACTAAATTGTGCGCACAATATAATTCGTTCTCTAATTTTTCTAAATCACATGCATGATAAAATAATGAATTCCCTCTTTTTACTAAATCGTGCGGACGATCTTGTAATTTGTTCCCTCATTTTACTAAATCGTGTGCGCAATATAATTCGCTCCCTCATTTTACTAAATCGTGTGCGCAATATAATTCGTTCCCTCGTTTTACTAAATCGTGTGCGCAATATAATTCGCTCCCTTGTTTTACTAAATCGTGTGCGCAATATAATTCGTTCCCTCGTTTTACTAAATCGTGTGCGCAATATAATTCGTTCCCTCGTTTTACTAAATCGTGTGCGCGATATAATTCGCTCCCTCGTTTTACTAAATCGTGTGCGCGATATAATTCGCTCCCTCGTTTTACTAAATCGTGTGCGCGATATAATTCGCTCCCTCGTTTTACTAAATCGTGTGCGCGATATAATTCGTTCCCTCGTTTTACTAAATCGTGTGCGCGATATAATTCGCTCCCTCGTTTTACTAAATCGTGTGCGTGATATAATTCGCTCCCTCGTTTTACTAAATCGTGTGGGCAATATAATTCGCTCCCTCGTTTTACTAAATCGTGTGCGCAATATAATTCGTTCCCTCGTTTTACTAAATCGTGTGCGCAATATAATTCGTTCCCTCGTTTTACTATATCGTGTGCGCAATATAATTCGTTCCCTCGTTTTACTAAATCGTGTGTGCAATATAATTCGCTCCCTCGTTTTACTAAATTGTGTGCACGATATAATTCGTTCCCTCATTTTACTCAATTGTGTGCACGATATAATTCGCTCCCTCGTTTTACTAAATTGAGTGCACGATATAATTCGCTCCCTCGTTTTTCTAAATTGTGTGCACGATATAATTCATTCCCTCGTTTTACTAAATCGTGTGCACGATATAATTCGTTCCCTCGTTTTACTAAATTGTGTGCACGATATAATAATTCGTTCCCTCGTTTTACTAAATTGTGCACGATATAATTCGTTCCTTTGTTTTACTAAATTGTGTGCACGATATAATAATTCGTTCCCTAGTTTTACTAAATTGTGCACGATATAATTCGTTCCTTTGTTTTACTAAATTGTGTGCACGATATAATAATTCGTTCCCTTGTTTTACTACATTGTGTGCACGATATAATTCACTCCCTCGTTTTACTAAATTGTGTGCACGATTTAATTCATTCCCTCGTTTTACTAAATTGTGTGCATGATATAATTCGTTCCCTTGTTTTACTAAATTGTGTGCACAATATAATTCACTCCCTCGTTTTACTAAATTGTGTGCACGATATAATTCATTCCCTCGTTTTACTAAATTGTGTGCATGATATAATAATTCGTTCACTCGTTTTACTAAATTGTGTGCACGATATAATAATTCGTTCCTTTGTTTTGCTAAATTGTGTGCACAATATAATTCGCTCCCTCGTTTTACTAAATTGTGTGCACGATATAATAATTCGTTCCCTTGTTTTACTAAATTGTGTGCACGATATAATAATTTGTTCCCTTGTTTTACTAAATTGTGTGCACGATATAATAATTCATTCCCTTGTTTTACTAAATTGTGTGCACGATATAATTCACTCCCTCGTTTTACTAAATTGTGTGCATAATATAATAATTTGTTCCCTTGTTTTACTAAATTGTGTGCACGATATAATAATTCGTTCCCTTGTTTTACTAAATTGTGTGCACGATATAATAATTTGTTCCCTTGTTTTACTAAATTGTGTGTACGATATAATAATTCATTCCCTTGTTTTACTAAATTGTGTGCACGATATAATTCACTCCCTCGTTTTACTAAATTGTGTGCATAATATAATAATTTGTTCCCTTGTTTTACTAAATTGTGTGCATGATATAATAATTCGCTCCCTCGTTTTACTAAATTGTGTGCACGATATAATTCATTCCCTCATTTTACTAAATTGTGTGCACGATATAATTCGCTCCCTCGTTTTACTAAATTGTGTGCACGATATAATTCGCTCCCTCGTTTTACTAAATTGTGCGCAATATAATTCGCTCCCTCGTTTTACTAAATTGTGTGCACGATATAATTCGTTCCTTTGTTTTACTAAATTGTGTGCACGATATAATTCGTTCCCTCGTTTTACTAAATCATTCCCTCGTTTTACTAAATTGTGTGCACGATATAATAATTCGTTCCCTCGTTTTACTAAATTGTGCACGATATAATTCGTTCCTTTGTTTTACTAAATTGTGTGCACGATATAATAATTCGTTCCCTAGTTTTACTAAATTGTGCACGATATAATTCGTTCCTTTGTTTTACTAAATTGTGTGTACGATATAATAATTTGTTCCTTTGTTTTACTAAATTGTGTGCACGATATAATTCGCTCCCTCGTTTTACTAAATTGTGTGCACGATATAATTCGTTCCCTCGTTTTACTAAATTGTGTGCACGATATAATAATTCGTTCCTTTGTTTTGCTAAATTGTGTGCACGATATAATAATTCGTTCCCTCATTTTACTAAATTGTGTGCACGATATAATTCGTTCCCTTGTTTTACTAAATTGTGTGCACGATATAATTCGCTCCCTCGTTTTACTAAATTGTGTGCACGATATAATAATTCGTTCCCTTGTTTTACTAAATTGTGTGCACGATATAATAATTCGTTCCCTTGTTTTACTAAATTGTGTGCACGATATAATAATTCGTTCCCTCGTTTTACTAAATTGTGTGCACGATATAATTCGCTCCCTCCTTTTACTAAATTGTGTGCACGATATAATTCGTTCCCTCGTTTTACTAAATTGTGTGCATGATATAATTCGTTCCCTTGTTTTACTAAATTGTGTGCACGATATAATAATTCGTTCCCTCGTTTTACTAAATTGTGTGCACGATATAATAATTCGTTCCCTTGTTTTACTAAATTGTGTGCACGAAATAATTCGTTCCCTTGTTTTACTAAATTGTGTGCACGATATAATTCGTTCCCTTGTTTTACTAAATTGTGTGCACGATATAATTCGTTCCCTTGTTTTACTAAATTGTGTGCACGATATAATAATTCGTTCCCTCGTTTTACTAAATTGTGTGCACGATATAATAATTCGTTCCCTTGTTTTACTAAATTGTGTGCACGATATAATAATTCGCTCCCTCGTTTTACTAAATTGTGTGCACGATATAATAATTCGTTCCCTTGTTTTACTAAATTGTGCACGATATAATTCGTTCCTTTGTTTTACTAAATTGTGTGCACGATATAATAATTTGTTCCTTTGTTTTACTAAATTGTGTGCACGATATAATTCGCTCCCTCGTTTTACTAAATTGTGTGCACGATATAATTCGTTCCCTCGTTTTACTAAATTGTGTGCACGATATAATTCGTTCCTTTGTTTTACTAAATTGTGTGCACGATATAATTCGCTCCCTCGTTTTACTAAATTGTGTGCACAATATAATTCGCTCCCTCGTTTTACTAAATTGTGCGCAATATAATTCGCTCCCTCGTTTTACTAAATTGTGTGCACGATATAATTCGTTCCTTTGTTTTACTAAATTGTGTGCACGATATAATTCGTTCCCTCGTTTTGCTAAATCGTGCACACAATATAATTAGTTTTCTCATTTTACTAAATCTTGCGCACAATATAATAATTTGTTCCATCGTTTTACTAAATCGTGCACACAATATAATTAGTTTCCTCATTTTACTAAATCTTGCGGATGATATAATAATTCATTCCCTCGTTTTACTAAATCGTGCGTGCTATTTAACTTGTTCATTCCCTATTTTTGTGAACTAAACAGTTGCTGGTCCCCATTAACTTCCTTAGTATAAAAACGAATGCTAAAAAATACTAAAGTTAATGGGGACTAACAATTGTTTGGCTACCCACATTCTTCAAAATATCTTCTTCTGTGCTCAACAGAAAAATAAAGTCGTACAGGTTTGGAACAACTTGAGGGTGAGTAAATGATGACAGGATTTTTGAGTGAGCTGGCCCTTTAAGAGAACTTTAAGAGAACGCCAGTGACATGTCAGCGACTCAAATAAGGAACAAAATGCAATGCAATTTTATCATTCACACAAACTATCCTAATAAAACACTCACAATCCAGACAGAAATCCATCAGTTTATTAAAGATATTAAGCACTTACAGTGAGCGCGTCTCCATCTCTGCACACACTCGCAGTGTGATAACAGTAACGAGACTCGATGTATTTCTCTGTGTATTTCACATCAGCGCTGTTGATACGAACTTGCATGATGATGATGAACCTGCAACATAGTAAATAACGGAGCATCACTAACACAACAGATTTTTATTCATTCAAATCCAAATGTACAGAATAGTGAAATAAATCATTGCACTTAATATATTCTTGAATAATTTCAGCAGTAGACATACCTTTAAAGTTTCCCGAGCAGAATAAAAAAAGTAGCTATCTCTCAGCGTAGACTAAAGTCCTTTTAAAGCTCTGAGTGTGTGTCGAATGTGCGCAGGTTCATCACCTGATCCTCGTGAAAGTGTGTCGCACTTGGCTTTCACTGGTCGCGCGCCAGCCTCATTTATCGCGCGGAGGAGGAGCCACAGACACCTTCTCGATTCTTCCACTCGTGGACCAAAATGTGATGATTTATGATTCTGGAATCTGTAAGACAAAATCAGAAGAGTCCGCGCGTGCGGTGAATGGATAACATGAACAATCACTACTGTAATATGCGCATATTTAATGCTGTATAGATGCGGCACGAAATGCAGCCACTAACTTTGTGTAAAAAAATATGTACAAAAGCATAAAGCATGCATAATAGTAGATATTAATATTGAGATAAAATAATTTTTACATCAGAAGTGCAGAATTTCAATGCATTGTTCTTAATGTCTTAAAAACGAGACATTGGGTCGTCCAGCGCTAGACAGGAGTCATGTGAAGGATTAAACCAGTGCAAACACATTTGGAATCAGATAGAAAGTGTTGTGACTCAGCAAGAGTCTAATGAGATTTTTTTCTTGTGAGACAGTGGAAATGTACCAAGTTAGTGAAGGACGATCAGAGTGTAAGAATGCTCTAGAAACTCAAGGTTTTCAGGGAGGCAGTGGAAAATTACTGATGGCGTTGAGCAGATAAACATCCTTCCCCTCAACTTCCCCTTGAACTGCTTTACTTCATATATTTAGATCTATAACAGTAGAAGCACGCAGAAGAGTGCAAGTGATAACATACTGCAAACATTGATTATTTGATCTATAGTGACAGATAAAAGCCTCTTAATGTTCGATAAGTGCTTCATATATAGAACCTTAGGGGTTTCCATAATGGGATTATTTTAAGAATTAAACAGCTTGTAAACAGACTTAATTACTAGAGGGAAATAACGAAAACACAGCTGTATGCTGCAATTATCAGGGCCAAGTACAGAAAGCATGATGATTAATGGAAGCACGTCTGGGAGCTTTTAAAGACATTATTATTTGAGTCAAAATGGCTGAAAAATCACAAATACAATGACTTGTAAAATGATTAAAATGCTTATCACTTTTGATCAATAGGTGGCGCTGTTGTGTGTTCACTGTGAGGAGCCAATGACACATAAGGATGATCTGAGACTATTTCGGTAAAACCAGACCGACGGTCTATGAGGAGTTTAAAAAAAGTACGTTTTCAAAGAAATTCAAAATGGCGGACAGCAAGTTCGACCGAATATAGCATAACTGGAGTTATTCTCGGCATGACTCAAGGAATCTGTCAAGTTTCATTTAAATAGGCTAAATTAATCAAAAGCTATTAGCATTTTTTGAAACTTCATTATAATTTTGACCAGAAGGTGGCGCTGTTCCAGAACCTTTTGAGTACCTTCAGGGCACGGTGCCGATGACACACACCGAGATTCGTAATGATACGCTAATGCATACGCAAATTCAAAATGGCCGACGCCCAGAACTGCCGATATGGGAAAATTGGGAGTCACTCGACTCGGTATTCTGCACTGAACCAAAAGAGACAGTTTTTTAGGCAAACTGTTCAGAAGTTATAAGCAAAAAGAGCCATTTTCATACCTCCTGGCCAGTAGGTGGCGCTGTGCTGAAATGCAACGTCACCTTATTATGACTGTACCAAATTTGGTCTGATACGCTAAAGCGCTGCAGAGATTTGAGTCCAATTTGGCGCGCTCTTCGTCAAATTAGTGTGCACGTTATTCGAGAATGCTTGGGCTTCCTATAACGCTTTTGATAACTAGGAGTAGTTCGGAAATAGTAGATTTTTCAAGACAGAAAATTACATGCAATTGAATCGCCTTGAACCAAAGAATAAGAGCAAAAAAATGTGTCTTTAGCCCTCAGGGTTATTAGCATAAAGGGACAATTTGGACAGTTGGTGGCGCTAGAGGGATGGAGTTAGAGACTTTAAAACTGGTGTGGTTTTATCACACGGTTCTGCCAAACAATCAAGAAGAAGAAGACAAAAGGATGCCATCGTTAAACATGAAAGTATTATGCGATCATTTAAGACTTTTCTCCCCACAGAACCAGAACAAAACAAACTCCTGTATAAATTGCAACAAAACTGTATATTTGATTCTACTTTATCAAGTTTATGAATAGAAAATTCAGAATGCGACATCATTCTAATAACTTCTGTTAATTCAATAAAATATAAACATACATACACTTACACAAGTAATGCTTGCTGTGGCTGTGCTGGAGTTTACTGTGAAGACAGTATTAAGAGGAAAAGCTTCTGTTACGAGTTCAGCTCGAGATTCTTTCATCTTTATTCCAAACCCATGTGTGTGTTCCTGCAGTTTAGATGTTTAACCGCTAGAGGGCCAACAGACACACTGTACCTTTACCAGCTCATGCAGTCATGCTCTCTCTCTCTCTCACACACACACACACACACACACACACACACACACACACACACACACACACACACACACACACACACACACACACACACACACA
>CM040822.1:550226-635226 GCA_022828995.1 Vimba vimba
AAGAGTTAATTGTTCAATTATACAGGGCCATTTCCATGGTCAAAAACCAGATTTGGGTCACTCTTCATACAGCTGATACTTTTTTCTTTTAAAGTGGAATATCTGAAGAACAAATAATGTTGAAACTAGAAATGCATTGTTTCCCCCATAACAACAATTGGACAGAACATTCCTGTCCCGAGTGCCATAAATGCTCTTTTTCCAAAGTTAGCATGCCTTTAACTCAAGAAGTGTTAAAGATATCTCAGTATGATTTTACATTCTGGTTCTTAATAAACTTCCCTTTTGGTATCTTCATTTTTAAGGCCCAATACGGTTCAATCCCACAGATATTGGGATCTCAATTCAGCTCCAGCTCCCATTTTCAATGGTTTTTTGAAGTGAATACCGGTAATATGTGTTGGGAGAGCAAACCCTTTCCTAGAAGGTGTGACATTCATTTCAAACATGTAGTTATGATTTAAATTCTTGCTAGCTTCAGAAGCTGTTAAAATTAATAATATCCCTTCTTCCAAATATCTCTGAAACTGATTAAAATATTTATTACTTTCAAAAGTCATTTTTAGCTCGCTGTAATTTAACTCCAAATCTGAATGAAATGAAAAAATGTCATTTTGATCCTCCTCTACAGAACAGTGGATTACTCAGACAATATACAGTCAAGAAATTTAATATTTTGGCTTTCAAGGCTCTTTATGTTTGTCTTTCACCAGAACTAACAGAATTTCATCATGATACTATGATAGTTTTTATTAATATTTTGAATTATTTTTTAATTTTCTGCTTTCATTTTAATTTTATTTAAAGTTTTGTTTTATTATTTTTTTTTTTTACAAATTTGGTAACACTTTACAATAAGGTCCCATTAGTTAAGGTTAGTTAATGCTTTAATTAACATTAACAAAGAGCAACAAATCTGTTACAGTATTTATTAACCTTTGTTAACATTAGTTAATGAACACACAACTGTTCATTGTTAGTTCATGTTATCCCAGGTCCATTTATGTTACCAAAATTATTAAAAAATACTTCCAAAAAGATATGGTGCAAAAAAAAGTCTCTGTATAAATTTTTAAAAAACATTTATAATATTTGAACATTTTTCATTAGCACGTTTGCAAATGTGAAAATGATTTTATAGGCCAACAAATAATTCAATAAACAATAAGTTAATAGGCTATTAAGTAATTTACATTTTAGACACAATATTGTCAATATTATCTTTTTTTCCTCTATTTTGCCAATGAAAATAGTTCTAAACTTTAGAGCCATTGCACATCTCAGAACAGCACAGATTCAGTTTCGTCCCCGAATGAATCCGCGTTTTTAAACGAATCGTTCAAATGAATGACTCCACGACTCACTAAGTCACTTCTGCTTTGTGCCTGAATGAATCAGCCGTTTTGAACGAATCGGATGAGTGATTCAATGACTCACTCGTTAAGCCAATGTTTGCCGCCACCTACTGGTGGTTTCAGTATCATTTCATTTTTGTTGAGGGACTGAGTACCGAAAGTTGTTTTATGGTCAAGTTTAACTATAATAACCCTGGGTATTATTACAAACTTGATCATCATGAATTATTATTTTCATGGTAAGGGAGAAGTTGCATAATAAAGGTGTAAGATGTGTGAAACAGGCCTTAATGCAGAAATGCAACAGAAGCTAATATCAACAGTTACAATTCTAAGAAATCTCACTTTGAGACACGATATGAAAAACCTTGTGTGTGTGTGTGATCGTGTCCAAGTTCATCATCTCTGTCCGCTGTGCAAGCGCACGTGTCTGAGACAGTTGTCCTGTCTGGAGAAGGTCTTACCGCACAGCTGACAGCGGAAGGGTTTCTCACCCGTGTGCACTAGTCTGTGTGTTAAAAGACGGGTCCTCTGTGTAAAGCCTTTCCCGCACTCCTCACATCGGAAGGGTTTCTCCCCCGTGTGCACTAGTCTGTGTGTTAACAGCCGAGTCCTCTGTGAAAAGCCTTTCCCGCACTCCTCACATCGGAAAGGTTTGTGTCCTGTGTGATTGCCGGCATTCAGACTCTGTGGGAGCGTTTTGGGCAAACACGAGCTTGAATGTGAGGATGGGAGTGTGTTGAACGGCGTCGAGTCAGACGAGCTCGTTGTGGGGGAGTGTCTGTGGGAATCCTGAAAATTCAAGTCGTACTCAATGTCTGGAACACCAAAGCTCTCGTTCTGCAGAACAGCCAATAAACCGGACTGAGTCGACGTGGTCATCGGATCCTCCATCACATATGGATCTGTAAAATTCTGGGAATGTTGCTCTGACTCCATAACACTTTCCGGATGGTCGAACGCTTTCCCTGAACACCATAAACGAGAGTTTCCGTCATGGCAGTGGTTTTGTCCTTCACACTTCTGCTTTGCCTGAACTTGATTCAGTGTCTGATCCACAAGTTCTTCCACCTGTTCAATCTTTATCTCAAACTCCAGTCCGCTGAGCTCCTCTTCCTCCGGTTCCTTCAGCGGCGTTACGGACTCTTCTTGTTTCAAAAGCTGTGAATTCACATCCGCCGCCTGTGAAAAGTGAGGTTTCTCCTCTGAGAGATTCTTCACAACGATCTTTTCCTGGCTGTGATGATCAGCCTGAGCTTCCCGCGAATGAGCCGTTACACCTGTTGAGAAGTCATATGTCAATATGATGTTTTAATTCAAATTCTACAACAAAACAACTAGTTCCTAGTCTAAACAATCATTAGGCTAATAAACCATATTCCTTGGTAGCTTGATTATAATTATCAAAACTGAAATATTTTTTGAAAACTGGTGATGTTTATTGTTCGCAAACAGAGAACATAATGGATGTATCAGAGAAGGATGTTGTGGCGAGGGGGGCGTGGGAATGAGAAGTCTGCAGTAGGGGAACGAGTGTGGAGACGAGCGGGGATAAGGAGGGCAGGTACATGATAATTAACTAGTCTCTAATTCCCGTGATTGGCGGAGAGGTGGGATATAAGCGCCCCACAGACCTGGGACAGGGAGAGAGAGACTCATGCACTGATTGTGTTTGGACCGTTTATGTTGTGATTATACGAGCCAGTGTGCCGACAGAGTCTCTTTTCTATTTTTGATTTTGGGAGTGAATAAAGACTGTTTGCACGCCACTCGGACTTCATCATTTCTATCTGTGAACGTTCTCCCGAGACGAAGTCGTCAAGCCATGAGGCCAGCTCAGCCAACGCCGCTTGCGGACCCGGTCAAGTCGCTCGCCAGTCTTCATCAGACTCAACATCAGGTGCTGATGGACCTCAGGATGGGACAAGAGGATCGCTTCACCTGCTGGTCCAAGAGCAGAAAGAAGACCAGTGGGTCATCCGGAGGTTACTCAGCCAGGAGATCACCTCGGACGAACCTCCCAATGTCGCCCACGTCTCGCAGGTGAAGATGGGTCCACAGGACCACCCAAAGGAGTTTGTGGACCTCTTTGAAATAAGAGGCATGTGGGTGGGCGTGCACCAAATGACCGTGTGCCTGATCCCACTGCTGTCCGGGGAGGCACAGGTGGCAGAGCAACAAGTACCTGTAGCGAACCTCCTGGCCTATGACGATCTAAAGCGGGTCATCCTTAAACGGGTCGGTCGCTCCCCTGAACAACATGGTCAGCGCTTCGGCTCAGTGGAGCTGGCCTTTTGTCATAGCCTAACAGCTCCGGGACACTTGCCGCAAGTGGCTGATGGCCGAAACAATGGAGCAGTTCATTGCTCGGCTTCCACGTGGAATGGGTGAGTGGGTCCAGTGCCACCGCCCTGCATCGCTGAATCAGGCCATCCAGCTGGCAGAGGATCATCTGGTGCCGTGCCCCGGGGTCGGCATGCCCCGCCCTAATCTCTCTCTCTCCAACCCCTCTCTTTCTGCTCTCTCTCGCCCTATTCCTGCTTCCAGGTAACGAAGTATCACGCCTCCTCGAACCCCACAGTGGGGAAGTTATTTCCAGGGGGCTAGATCTGCGAGACGAGGGGGCCTGCTGGAGATGCGGGACCCGGGTAATTTCTAGGACCGCTGTCCAGTAATGGAGATGGGAACGTTGATCCAGGTCACTGACTCCCTGTGGGCTGCCCCCGATCAAACTGGATGATCAAACAGCCAATCAGAGTTCTCTCTCCCTCCGACGGCCTAACGCTGATTCTACATGTTGAATTGGCAAAAAAACAAAACAACAACATCCGACTAGAGTCAACGGTGCGGAACACAAGTCGGCCAATGCTTAAACACAGCCTGACGCTGCCCGATGGCTTGGTGTGCTTGGCTTTGAAGAGGCTTGGGAGGAGAAGCCTTCAAACAGCCATAGCGAAATTCAGTATGTCATGAACTCTGAGCAAAACTCCACACGTTGGGCGGCTCTCCATGGAGAATTTGCTCCAGGCACAAGACAGACAAAGTCAGCTGTACAACAGAGGAACGCAACAGCATCTAGATCTAAGTTCTAAGGCAAGGAACTTTTGTGGTTGCACAGCGAGTTGGGGATCTCGATTATGAGGTAAGACGAACCGACAGGGGTGATTCATGTCAAATTTATCATCTCAGTCTTTTAAAAGGCTGGAATGAGGTGAGGTCGGTTGAGTTAGCAACAGCCGTTCCGACAGAGGGAGATCTCGGGCCAGCAGCAGCTGTCAAAACCAAACCGCTTGCTCCGGGGAGATCACCTCTCGCTGCCGCAGCTCACCGATTTAGCAAAGTTGCAAACAGATTTTTCAGATGTTTTCACCCCTGCCTGGTCGCACAGACCTCATACAGCACCATATCGAAACAATCCCTGGAAAAGTGGCACACAGCCATCCCTGTAGTTTACATGAACACAAGAAAAAAGTGGTAAAGGACGAATTAAAGGTCATGCTAGAGTTTAGAGTAAAAGAATCGCATAGCGACTGGGCGAGCCCTAGCCTGGGAAAACCTAGACGAACTTCCGGCAAATTTAGATTTGCTCTGCAAGTCAGTCTGGCCAAGAGCCCATTCAAGCCCATTTCCAATCTTTCCAAATCTTGGCACCAATCACAAACGTTGAGGCGGGCTTTACACGATGACGATCGCGCTGATTGGTTTAGGTCTATCCAATTGTGCCTAGAGGCATTTGAGCGACGTCTGTTGGTGACGCCCCTTTGGAAATGGGATGTGAATGAAGCTTCCCCAGACCCACTCTCAGTTGCGACTGAGAAGGGTCTGGTGTAAACCAGGCTAGGCGAGCCCGATCGTTTTGGTACAATAGAAGGGGGAATGCTGTGTCAAAATTCAATGCTTATCCAATGCCCCAAGTTGGTGAGCTGCTTGATCGGTTAGGTTAGGCACTGGATTTGACAAATGGTTTCTGGCAGATCCCCTTATCGCCATTATCCAAAGAAAAATAGCCTTCACAACGCCATTCAGATTACACCAATTTATTACTCTTCAGTTCAGGGCTCCCGCCACCTTTCAGCATCTCATGGACAAAATCCTAAAGCCTCACTCCGCGGATGCCACTGCCTACCTTGAATCATATAAAGTCATGATTGGCATATGCAACATCTGCACGCTGTCCTCAGATCGCTGGACTCACAGCGAACCAGCGGAAGTGTGCAATTGGGCGTGTGGAGGTACGTTATCTGGGTTTTCACTTGGGACATGGGCAGGTGCGTCCCCAAATTGATAAGAGGATAATTGATAAAAATGCTGAAGTCCCAAGACCAAAAAGGAGGTGAGACGGTTACTGGGGAGGTATTTAATCCTAATTCTTTGGCGCTCACCAGCCCGCTGACTGATCTCACTAAATAAGGAAGCACCAGATCCGGTCCCAACAGACCCTAACCAAAGTGGGGGTGGGGGTGGGGGTGAGGGTGGGGGTGGGGGGTTGCAGGCCGAATGGCTTAGAAAAGAAGACACACGTGTAACAGTTTGTTGGATACGTGCAGCTCTTAAAGTGACAGCAGCCTAATATCGCTAACAATGAAAGACAGCGAAAATCACTCACTGCTCTTGACTGGTTGAGCTCTGCTGGAGCAGCTCTAAATATTTACCGTACTATTAAATTAAAGTCAAAATATGATAGATCAATAATATGAACAGTGAAAGTAACAGCAGCTCCTACAATACATAAGTATAAAATTTGTAATAAATAATTATTTAGAGAAAAAGTTTAACATTTTAAGAACAATATTTTATTGTAAAATATTTTTAACATAAAATAAATTTTACCAGTTTTCAAAAAAGAATTCAGTTTTAATAATTATAATATATTTATATTACAAATGTTATACTCATTATTTTTACTAACATTAAAGAAAAGTAACATTTCAAATATATTTTTTATTTATAAAACATTTCCTTATATTTTATTATTATATTGTATTATTTCTATAATATTAGTTTTAACATAAATATAAAAGTCACCATATATATATATATATATATATATATATTCTATATTTATATATTAAAATAAATATAATAAACAATTCTATGGTAATATATAGAGTAGTCAAATACTGTAGTGGATAAAAACCTTTCATCAAAGTTATACATGAATTCTGAACAATACCCATTCTTGTCTTAGGACAATTTTGATGAACTTTTTTGATCCACTTCAAATGTATATATATATTGTTTTGCAGATTTGTGCTATTGTGGGGATTCTGTTCACCATGAGATATAAACATAATGGTGATTTTTATATATTTATATATCTCAGCATTGAATCGTTTTTATTACATTTAAATTTAGCACCCCCCCCCCCCCCAATCCGCCAACTAAACTCCTCCACAATCACCCCCCAACCCCCCGCCAACTGCCCCCCCAACACACACACACACACACACACACACACACACACAACTACCCCCCCCCCAACTACCCCCCCAACACACACACACACAACTACCCCCCCCCCCCCAACACACACACACACACAACTACCCCCCCCCCCAACACACACACACACACACACACACACACACAACTACCCCCCCCAACTACCCCCCCAACACACACACACACACACAACTACCCCCCCCCCCCCAACACACACACACACAACTACCCCCCCCCCCAACACACACACACAACTACCCCCCCCCCAACACACACACACACACACACACAACTACCCCCCCCCCCCCCAACACACACACACGCACGCACGCACGCACACTCGCTCTCTCTCTCTCTCTCATACACACAAAAACACAGTATGATGTTTTTTTATATGATTAAGTCACCAGCTCAGACTCACTCGTGTCCATGATCTCCACCTGTACGCCGACAGAGCATCTCTCAGCAGTGACTCTCAGTAGTTTAGTCTTCAGCCCCTGGATCTCCTGGTTCCTCCTCCGGATCTCCTGATGAAGAGCTGCAGCCTCTTCCTCCAGCAACTGACTGATCTCCACCGCGGCCGCCTTCATGATCGCGGAGATCTGAGTCTGGAACATCCCCGCGGAGCTCATCTCGCTATCACAGCTCTCTGCAGTTATATTACTATGGAGAAACACATAATCCACCATTGCTGCTTCCTGCTCATTCGGGGGCGTGACGTGTTTCCGGTGAACTGTGGAGCTTTTAGGACACGCTCACCAAAGTAAAAGACACGCGAGCAGCGAGGAAAGGCGCAATGAATGATAACTCATTTTACACGATTTATATGAATTTTCAAAAGCTATTTTATAGTAAAAACATAAGAAAATAAGATACTACAGCGTCAAATACACATCATTAATACTTTTCTTGAAAAAGACAGACGAAAAAGATGTGTAGTTAAATATTTAAAGAAAAGACTTGCATGAAGACATTTATGTATATGATTTTCTCAATATTAAGTTTTATATTATTTATTTAAACGTCATTTATTTATCTACAATTTGACATATTGTTGTACTGTAGTTTAAGCATTTCTTATTCTTATTTATTCATTAGTTATTGGACATGATACTGTCGTGCGAGCATCTCAAGATTAAAGGGTTTGTTCTCCCAAAAATGTAAATTCTGTCATTAATTACTCACCCTCATGTCGTTCCAAACCCGTAAGACTTCCGTTCATCTTAAAATGAAATTAAGAGATTTCTGTCAGTCCCTTGACAGTCCATGAAACTACCACTTAGATTCTTTAAAAAGTTCATAGAGATTGTAAAACTAATCCATATTAACTGAGAATTTTTTTCTTAAAGCTGCAGTCGGCAAGATATTTTTCCTCCTATTTTACCTCCACCTGGAGCCTGTTATTCGTTTTGCAAAAATCCACCTCTCCCGGTTCTTCTGGTCCAATCAGTGCAGGGCTGTGTGAGATCTGACTGTCAATCACAGTTCGTGCACACGCCACAGATCCCCCCTCCCCCGCGCACGTTACAACATCACATGCACACGCCTGAAGTTCGCAGGTGTGTTGGATTGTACGAAGCATGATGGCGGAGAGAAAATCTACTAACAAGCTTCCAATTCCTCGGTTATTGCTATCTATGGGTAGATTAGCCAGGGCAGCCTACCTCCGAGTCCATGGTGTTGATCGATGCTGAAGAGACGGACGCGTTCACAGAAAATGGGTGCTCGCTGGTAGTGGGGGAGGGGCATGAGGGTTGTAAACATTCAAAATTTTGGCTAAGTCCCCTCAATCTACCAGACTTGCCGACTGCAGCTTTAAGAGACTCGATCACTTTATACTGTACGATAAACAGATTTTATTCACATATACACATTCATCTATGCACACATCAGATAGCCTATGGTAAAAGGAAGCTCAAGCATGTTTACTTGAAGTGAGAGAACCAGTGAGGTTCATTCTCGTGTTACGCAGCACGTTTGAGCTTCAGCAAGAACCAATGAGAGGCGGGAAGCGGCGAACGTTTAACACACACTTTATTAAATAATATAAACAAATACAAAACGAAAGACGGCAGCCCCTTACAGATGACTGCCGCCACACATCAGAGTCCTGCACGGGACCCGCCCGTCCCCGCAGCGCTTAAAGCCACATCCGACCCGTTTTCCGACAGCAGCACTAATTAAAGTCCGCCCCCAACCCGACCCGCTTAAAATAGAACCGACCACCTGAAATAAAACCAGTTTAGACTATCACATTATAGACACACTTACAAAACTGTTTATTGCCAGATCATAGAGAAGTTATTACACGACCATTAACAGCCGAAGCTGTCAAAAGGCCGGTACATGAAGAACATGGCTAACGTTACGACAAAACTGAGTAGCCTTATAACATTTTACCAATCGAACAGACGCGGCTACAACACTACATCTGCCACGCAATTTCGTCTAGCCTACATCTGACAATTTTGGGTTCAAACACGCCCTGCACACCACACATACTGAACAGTGTTAAATTTGAAAAATACTCTTCGATAGAACTGCTTGGTTTGTTACCACAGTTATCTGCGTGCTTCCTCCGCGACGAAGTTCCACATTTGCGGCTATCCAACATGAAATGCAGCAAAGCCTTTCACAATATTGTTTTCTTCAGAGAACTCCAAATTTCTCCCACACACTGGACTTGATTTTTGATGACGTATTGTCGACAACTTTACCATCTCCACTAGCTATTCTTTTCTTCAACTCCTCAGCATCCACCTCGACGTTATGATGAATTTTTAAAAGTGAAAGTATGTATAGAGACTCCTGGGAGGGCGTGGGCACAAATAAACTGATGTGGATTTTAAAATTATTTTATCAACTTGAAATACAGGCATATTTTTGTAGATGTGTTCCTAAAAACATGCATATATTTTTACGTTCGCATGTGATTGTTTTAAACCCGTGTTTAGACCCGTGTTTAGCCCGTGTCCGACCCGCGGTACCCGAACCCGTGCAGGACTCTGCCCCACATAATAAAACAGAAACATAAATCCAGGCCTGTCCTCTCTCGTCCTTCACTGTCGTCGCTCCTCCTTTTATGCTTCCGCTCCTCCGTGAGAGATACGAGACCGGTGCGTCGGGCCGGTGACGCTCATCAGCAATCACGCCGTTCTCTCACGGCCCTCGGCCTCGTCCTGATCGCCACAAGGCCTTAACAACGATATGCAAAAGAAGCTAATATCAACACAGTTACAATTATAAGAAATCTCACTTTGAGACATGATATGAAAACCCTGTGTGTGTGTGGTTGTTTCCAGGTTCATCATCTCTGTCCGCTGTGCAAGCGCATGTGTCGGAGACAGCTGTCCTGTCTGGAGAAGGTTTTACCGCACAGCTGACAGCGGAAGGGTTTCTCACCCGTGTGCACTAGTCTGTGTGTTAAAAGACGCTTCCTCTGTGTGAAGCCTTTCCCGCACTCCTCACACTGGAAGGGTTTTTCGTCCATGTGCACTAGTTTGTGTGTTAACAGCCGCCCCCTCTGTGGGAAGCTTTTCCCGCACTCCTCACATCGGAAGGGTTTGGGGCCTGTGTGCTTGCCGGCATTCAGAGTTTTGGGCAAACACGAGCTTGAATGTGAGGATGGGAGTGTGTTGAACGGCGTCGAGTCAGACTCGCTCGTGCTGGGTGAGCTTCTATAGGAATCCTGAAGATTCAAGTCGTACTCAATGTCTGGAACACCAACACTCTCATTTTGCAGAACAGCGAATAAACCGGACTGAGTCGACGTGGTCATCGAATCCTCAATCCCATATGGATCTGTAAAATTCTGGGAATGTTGTTCTGACTCCATAACACTTTCCGGATGGTCGAACGCTTTCCCTGAACACCATAAACGAGAGTTTCGGTCATGGCAGTGGTTTTGTCCTTTAAACTTCTGCTTTGCCTGAACTTGATTCAGTGTCTGATCCACATGTTCTTCCACCTGTTCGATCTTCATCTCAAACTCCAGTCCGCTGAGCTCCTCTTCCTTCGGTTCCTTCAGCGGCGTTACGGACTCTTCTTGATTCAGCTGCTGTGAAAAGTGAGGTTTCTCCTCTGAGAGATTCTTCACAACGACCTTTTCCTGGCTGTGAAGATCAGCCTGAACTTCCCGCGAATGAGCCGTTACACCTGTCGAGAAGTCATATGTCAATAAGATGTTTTAATTCAAATTCTACAACAAAACAAATAGTTACAGGTTTAAAATCTATAAGCATGTCGGTATTAGTTGAATTTCATGTTAATACATCAAAGCTGCTACAATATGAACCATATTACCTGATGCAAAAATAGTTTGATAATAATTATTAAAACTGAAATATTTTTTGAAAACTGGTGATGTTTATTGTTCGCAAACAGAGAACATAATGGATGTATCAGAGAAGGATGTTGTGGCGAGGGGGGCGTGGGAATGAGAAGTCTGCAGTAGGGGAACGAGTGTGGAGACGAGCGGGGATAAGGAGGGCAGGTACATGATAATGAACTAGTCTCTAATTCCAGTGATTGGCGGAGAGGTGGGATATAAGCGCCCCACAGACCTGGGACAGGGAGAGAGAGACTCATGCACTGATTGTGTTTGGACCGTTTATGTTGTGATTATACGAGCCAGTGTGCCGACAGAGTCTCTTTTCTATTTTTGATTTTGGGAGTGAATAAAGACTGTTTGCACGCCACTCGGACTTCATCATTTCTATCTGTGAACGTTCTCCCGAGACGAAGTCGTCAAGCCATGAGGCCAGCTCAGCCAACGCCGCTTGCGGACCCGGTCAAGTCGCTCGCCAGTCTTCATCAGACTCAACATCAGGTGCTGATGGACCTCAGGTTGGGACAAGAGGATCGCTTCACCTGCTGGTCAAAGCACAGAAAGAAGACCAGTGGGTCATCCGGAGGTTACTCAGCCAGGAGATCACCTCGGACGAACCTCCCAATGTCGCCCACGTCTCGCTGGTGAAGATGGATCCACAGGACCACCCAAAGGAGTTTGTGGACCTCTTTGAAATAAGAGGCATGTGGGTGGGCGTGCACCAAATGACCGTGTGCCTGATCCCACTGCTGTCCGGGGAGGCACAGGTGGCAGAGCAACAAGTACCTGTAGCGAACCTCCTGGCCTTTGACGATCTAAAGCAGGTCATCCTTAAACGGGTCGGTCGCTCCCCTGAACAACATGGTCAGCGCTTCGGCTCAGTGGAGCTGGCCTTTTGTCATGGCCTAACAGCTCCGGGACGCTTGCCGTAAGTGGCTGATGGCCGAAACAAGAGACGTCTAGGGAGTGGCCGATCTGGTGGCATTGTTGAGACAGTGAGACAGTTACTGCTGCTGGTGGGATATTATAGGAGATATTTATTCCTAATTATTCCGCGCTCACCAGCCCGCTGACTGATCTCACTAAAAAGGAAGGACCAGATCCGGTCCAGTGGACAGAGCTGTGCCAACAGGCCAGAGGTAAAGGTTGCTCTGTCAGCGGCGGGCCAGGGCTGAATCTGAGCCCAAAGCTCTCAAACAGAGAGACAAGATACAGCATCATTGGAAAAGAGCGTTTGGCCGTCCTCACCCTCTGTTATTACCTACTGGGACGGGAATTCAATCTCTGTTCGGACCATTCGCCCCTCTAGTGGCTCCACCGTATGAAGGACTCCAACACGTGGATCACCGTTAGCATTTAGCTTAACAGCCATTTAAGTTCAAGGTGGTCCACATGTCAGAGGCGTAGATGGCGACTTGCTCTCTAGAAATGTGTGTGTGTGTGTGTGTGTGTGTGTGTGTGTGTGTGGGGGGGGTCGAGTGGTGGACGTTGTGGCGAGGGGGGCGTGGGAATGAGAAGTCTGCAGCGGGAGAACGAGTGTGGAGACGAGCGGGGATAAGGAGGGCAGGTACATGATAATTAACACCTGTCTCTAATTCCAGTGATTGGCGGAGAGGTGGGATATAAGCGCCCCACAGACCTGGGACAGGGAGAGAGAGACTCATGCACTGATTGTGTTTGGACTGTTTACGTTGTGATTATACGAGGCAAGTATGCCGACAGAGTCTCTTTTCTATTTTTAATTCTGGGAGTGAATAAAGACTGTTTGCTCAGACTTCAGACTTCTTCATCATTTCTATCTGTAGAGTTGTAAAAAGTACTGACTTATATGTAAAAATTTCTATATTATTAGTTTTAACATAAATATAAAAGTCACCATATAAAACCATTCTATATTTATATATTCAAATTAATATAATAAAAAATTATATGGTAATAATTATTTAAAAAACTAATATTATATAAATATAATGATTAGTAAAAAAAAACATTAGTAAAAAAAATAAATAATTAAATGTATATATATTCACCCCCCAACCCCTAAACACATACTCACACTCACACACCCCCTCCCTCCCTCCCTCTCTCTCTCTCTCTCTCTCTCTCTCTCTCTCTCTCTCTCTTCACACACACACACTCACTCACACGCACACACACACGCACACTCACACTCACACGCACACACACACACACACACACACACACACACACACCCCCCCTCTCTCGACTCTCACTCACACACACAATGATGTTTTTTTATATGATTAAGTCACCAGCTCAGACTCACTCGTGTCCATGATCTCCACCTGTACGCCGACAGAGCATCTCTCAGCAGTGACTCTCAGTAGTTTAGTCTTCAGCCCCTGGATCTCCTGGTTCCTCCTCCGGATCTCCTGATGAAGAGCTGCAGCCTCTTCCTCCAGCAACTGACTGATCTCCACCGCGGCCGCCTTCATGATCGCGGAGATCTGAGTCTGGAACATCCCCGCGGAGCTCATCTCGCTATCACAGCTCTCTGCAGTTATATTACTATGGAGAAACACATAATCCACCATTGCTGCTTCCTGCTCATTCGGGGGCGTGACGTGTTTCCGGTGAACTGTGGAGCTTTTAGGACACGCTCACCAAAGTAAAAGACACGCGAGCAGCGGCAGGTCCAAAATAGACAATTGCGAGGAAAGGCGCAATGAATGAGAACTCATTTTACACGATTTATATGAATTTTCAAAAGCTATTTTATAGTAAAAACAGAAGAAAATGCGTCAAATACACTGCGAGAGTCTTGTCACATCATTAATACTTTTCTTGAACAAGACAGACGAAAAAAAAGTGCAGTTAAAAATCTAAAGAAAATACTTACATAAAGCCATTTCTGTATATAATTCTGTATATTAAGTTTTGTTTTATTTATTTAAACGTCATTTATTTATTTGTATTTATTTTTATATTTAATAAATGTTGTGTAAACATGTAATACATTTTTTATTGAAAGATTTATTATTGGATATAGTATTTATTCATTAGTTATTGGACATGAAACTGTTCTGCTAACATCTCAACATTAAAGGGTTTGTTCACCACAAAAAATGAAAGTTCTATCATTAATTCCTCATGTCCTTCCAAACCCGTAAGACTTTCCTGTAAGACGAAATTTTGCCTTTTATTCACATATAAACATTCATCTACAAACACTTCAGATATGGTAAAAGGAAGTTCAAGCATGTTCGATTGACGTGTAAGAACCAATGAGATTCATTCTCATATTACGCAGCACGTTTGAGCTTCTCAAGAACCAATGAGGTTCATTCTCGTGTTACGCAGCACGTTTGAGCTTCTCAAGAACCAATGAGGTTCATTCTCGTGTTACGCAGCACATTTGAGCTTCTGCAAGAACCAATGAGATTCATTTTCGTGTTACGCAGCACGTTTGAGCTTCAGTAAGAACCAATGAGGTTCATTCTCGTGTTACACAGCACGTTTGAGCTTCTGCAAGAACCAATGAGATTCATTCTCGTGTTACGCAGTGCGTTTGAGCTTCTGCAAGAACCAATGAGATTCATTTTCGTGTTACGCAGCACGTTTGAGCTTCAGTAAGAATCAATGAGATTCATTTTCGTGTTACGCAGCACGTTTGAGCTTCAGTAAGAATCAATGAGATTCATTCTCGTGTTACGCAGCACGTTTGAGCTTCTGCAAGAACCAATGAGATTCATTCTCGTGTTACGCAGTGCGTTTGAGCTTCTGCAAGAACCAATGAGATTCATTTTCGTGTTACGCAGCACGTTTGAGCTTCAGCAAGAACCAATGAGATTCATTCTCGTGTTACGCAGCACGTTTGAGCTTCTGCAAGAACCAATGAGATTCATTCTCGTGTTACGCAGCACGTTTGAGCTTCTGCAAGAACCAATGAGATTCATTCTCGTGTTACGCAGCACGTTTGAGCTTCTGCAAGAACCAATGAGGTTCATTCTCGTGTTACGCAGCACGTTTGAGCTTCTGCAAGAACCAATGAGGTTCATTCTCGTGTTACGCAGCACGTTTGAGCTTCACAAGAACCAATGAGGTTCATTCTCGTGTTACGCAGCACGTTTGAGCTTCAGTAAGAATCAATGAGATTCATTCTCGTGTTACGCAGCACGTTTGAGCTTCTGCAAGAACCAATGAGGTTCATTCTCGTGTTACGCAGCACGTTTGAGCTTCTGCAAGAACCAATGAGGTTCATTCTCGTGTTACGCAGCACGTTTGAGCTTCTGCAAGAACCAATGAGATTCATTTTCGTGTTACGCAGCACGTTTGAGCTTCAGTAAGAATCAATGAGATTCATTCTCGTGTTACGCAGCACGTTTGAGCTTCTGCAAGAACCAATGAGGTTCATTCTCGTGTTACGCAGCACGTTTGAGCTTCTGCAAGAACCAATGAGATTCATTTTCGTGTTACGCAGCACGTTTGAGCTTCAGTAAGAATCAATGAGATTCATTCTCGTGTTACGCAGCACGTTTGAGCTTCTCAAGAACCAATGAGGTTCATTCTCGTGTTACGCAGCACATTTGAGCTTCTGCAAGAACCAATGAGGTTCATTCTCGTGTTACGCAGCACGTTTGAGCTTCTGCAAGAACCAATGAGGTTCATTCTCGTGTTACGCAGCACATTTGAGCTTCTGCAAGAACCAATGAGATTCATTTTCGTGTTACGCAGCACGTTTGAGCTTCTGCAAGAACCAATGAGGTTCATTCTCGTGTTACGCAGCACATTTGAGCTTCTGCAAGAACCAATGAGGTTCATTCTCGTGTTACGCAGCACGTTTGAGCTTCTGCAAGAACCAATGAGGTTCATTCTCGTGTTACGCAGCACATTTGAGCTTCTGCAAGAACCAATGAGATTCATTCTCGTGTTACGCAGCACATTTGAGCTTCTGCAAGAACCAATGAGATTCATTTTCGTGTTACGCAGCACGTTTGAGCTTCAGTAAGAATCAATGAGATTCATTCTCGTGTTACGCAGCACGTTTGAGCTTCTGCAAGAACCAATGAGGTTCATTTTCGTGTTACGCAGCACGTTTGAGCTTCAGTAAGAACCAATGAGATTCATTCTCGTGTTACGCAGCACGTTTGAGCTTCTGCAAGAACCAATGAGATTCATTCTCGTGTTACGCAGTGCGTTTGAGCTTCTGCAAGAATCAATGAGATTCATTCTCGTGTTACGCAGCACATTTGAGCTTCTGCAAGAACCAATGAGGTTCATTCTCGTGTTACGCAGCACGTTTGAGCTTCTCAAGAACCAATGAGGTTCATTCTCGTGTTACGCAGCACGTTTGAGCTTCTGCAAGAACCAATGAGATTCATTCTCGTGTTACGCAGCACGTTTGAGCTTCAGTAAGAATCAATGAGATTCATTCTCGTGTTACGCAGCACGTTTGAGCTTCAGTAAGAATCAATGAGATTCATTCTCGTGTTACGCAGCACGTTTGAGCTTCTCAAGAACCAATGAGGTTCATTCTCGTGTTACGCAGCACATTTGAGCTTCTGCAAGAACCAATGAGGTTCATTCTCGTGTTACGCAGCACGTTTGAGCTTCTGCAAGAACCAATGAGGTTCATTCTCGTGTTACGCAGCACATTTGAGCTTCTGCAAGAACCAATGAGATTCATTTTCGTGTTACGCAGCACGTTTGAGCTTCAGTAAGAATCAATGAGATTCATTCTCGTGTTACGCAGCACGTTTGAGCTTCTGCAAGAACCAATGAGGTTCATTCTCGTGTTACGCAGCACATTTGAGCTTCTGCAAGAACCAATGAGATTCATTTTCGTGTTACGCAGCACGTTTGAGCTTCAGTAAGAATCAATGAGATTCATTCTCGTGTTACGCAGCACATTTGAGCTTCTGCAAGAACCAATGAGATTCATTCTCGTGTTACGCAGCACGTTTGAGCTTCTGCAAGAACCAATGAGATTCATTCTCGTGTTACGCAGTGCGTTTGAGCTTCTGCAAGAATCAATGAGATTCATTCTCGTGTTACGCAGCACATTTGAGCTTCTGCAAGAACCAATGAGATTCATTTTCGTGTTACGCAGCACGTTTGAGCTTCTGCAAGAACCAATGAGATTCATTCTCGTGTTACGCAGTGCGTTTGAGCTTCTGCAAGAACCAATGAGATTCATTCTCGTGTTACGCAGCACATTTGAGCTTCTGCAAGAACCAATGAGATTCATTCTCGTGTTACGCAGCACGTTTGAGCTTCTGCAAGAACCAATGAGATTCATTCTCGTGTTACGCAGTGCGTTTGAGCTTCAGTAAGAATCAATGAGATTCATTCTCGTGTTACGCAGCACGTTTGAGCTTCTGCAAGAACCAATGAGGTTCATTCTCGTGTTACGCAGCACGTTTGAGCTTCTCAAGAACCAATGAGGTTCATTCTCGTGTTACGCAGCACATTTGAGCTTCTGCAAGAACCAATGAGGTTCATTCTCGTGTTACGCAGCACGTTTGAGCTTCTGCAAGAACCAATGAGGTTCATTTTCGTGTTACGCAGCACGTTTGAGCTTCAGTAAGAATCAATGAGATTCATTCTCGTGTTACGCAGCACGTTTGAGCTTCTGCAAGAACCAATGAGGTTCATTCTCGTGTTACGCAGCACATTTGAGCTTCTGCAAGAACCAATGAGGTTCATTCTCGTGTTACGCAGCACATTTGAGCTTCTGCAAGAACCAATGAGATTCATTTTCGTGTTACGCAGCACGTTTGAGCTTCAGTAAGAATCAATGAGATTCATTCTCGTGTTACGCAGCACGTTTGAGCTTCTGCAAGAACCAATGAGGTTCATTCTCGTGTTACGCAGCACATTTGAGCTTCTGCAAGAACCAATGAGATTAATTTTCGTGTTACGCAGCACGTTTGAGCTTCAGTAAGAATCAATGAGATTCATTCTCGTGTTACGCAGCACGTTTGAGCTTCTGCAAGAACCAATGAGATTCATTCTCGTGTTACGCAGTGCGTTTGAGCTTCTGCAAGAACCAATGAGGTTCATTCTCGTGTTACGCAGCACATTTGAGCTTCTGCAAGAACCAATGAGATTCATTTTCGTGTTACGCAGCACGTTTGAGCTTCTGCAAGAACCAATGAGATTCATTCTCGTGTTACGCAGTGCGTTTGAGCTTCTGCAAGAACCAATGAGGTTCATTCTCGTGTTACGCAGCACATTTGAGCTTCTGCAAGAACCAATGAGATTCATTTTCGTGTTACGCAGCACGTTTGAGCTTCTGCAAGAACCAATGAGATTCATTCTCGTGTTACGCATCACGTTTGAGCTTCTGCAAGAACCAATGAGGTTCATTCTCGTGTTACGCAGCACATTTGAGCTTCTGCAAGAACCAATGAGATTCATTTTCGTGTTACGCAGCACGTTTGAGCTTCTGCAAGAACCAATGAGATTCATTCTCGTGTTACGCAGTGCGTTTGAGCTTCTGCAAGAACCAATGAGATTCATTCTCGTGTTACGCAGCACATTTGAGCTTCTGCAAGAACCAATGAGGTTCATTCTCGTGTTACGCAGCACATTTGAGCTTCTGCAAGAACCAATGAGATTCATTTTCGTGTTACGCAGCACGTTTGAGCTTCTGCAAGAACCAATGAGGTTCATTCTCGTGTTACGCAGCACGTTTGAGCTTCTGCAAGAACCAATGAGGTTCATTCTCGTGTTACGCAGCACATTTGAGCTTCTGCAAGAACCAATGAGATTCATTTTCGTGTTACGCAGCACGTTTGAGCTTCTGCAAGAACCAATGAGATTCATTCTCGTGTTACGCATCACGTTTGAGCTTCTGCAAGAACCAATGAGGTTCATTCTCGTGTTACGCAGCACATTTGAGCTTCTGCAAGAACCAATGAGGTTCATTCTCGTGTTACGCAGCACGTTTGAGCTTCAGTAAGAATCAATGAGATTCATTCTCGTGTTACGCAGCACGTTTGAGCTTCTGCAAGAACCAATGAGATTCATTCTCGTGTTACGCAGTGCGTTTGAGCTTCTGCAAGAACCAATGAGGTTCATTCTCGTGTTACGCAGCACATTTGAGCTTCTGCAAGAACCAATGAGATTCATTTTCGTGTTACGCAGCACGTTTGAGCTTCTGCAAGAACCAATGAGATTCATTCTCGTGTTACGCAGTGCGTTTGAGCTTCTGCAAGAACCAATGAGATTCATTCTCGTGTTACGCAGCACATTTGAGCTTCTGCAAGAACCAATGAGATTCATTTTCGTGTTACGCAGCACGTTTGAGCTTCTGCAAGAACCAATGAGATTCATTCTCGTGTTACGCAGCACGTTTGAGCTTCTGCAAGAACCAATGAGATTCATTCTCGTGTTACGCAGTGCGTTTGAGCTTCTGCAAGAACCAATGAGATTCATTTTCGTGTTACGCAGCACGTTTGAGCTTCTGCAAGAACCAATGAGATTCATTCTCGTGTTACGCAGCACGTTTGAGCTTCTGCAAGAACCAATGAGATTCATTCTCGTGTTACGCAGTGCGTTTGAGCTTCAGTAAGAATCAATGAGATTCATTCTCGTGTTACGCAGCACGTTTGAGCTTCTGCAAGAACCAATGAGGTTCATTCTCGTGTTACGCAGCACGTTTGAGCTTCTCAAGAACCAATGAGGTTCATTCTCGTGTTACGCAGCACATTTGAGCTTCTGCAAGAACCAATGAGGTTCATTCTCGTGTTACGCAGCACGTTTGAGCTTCTGCAAGAACCAATGAGGTTCATTCTCGTGTTACGCAGCACATTTGAGCTTCTGCAAGAACCAATGAGATTCATTTTCGTGTTACGCAGCACGTTTGAGCTTCAGTAAGAATCAATGAGATTCATTCTCGTGTTACGCAGCACGTTTGAGCTTCTGCAAGAACCAATGAGGTTCATTCTCGTGTTACGCAGCACATTTGAGCTTCTGCAAGAACCAATGAGATTCATTTTCGTGTTACGCAGCACGTTTGAGCTTCAGTAAGAATCAATGAGATTCATTCTCGTGTTACGCAGCACGTTTGAGCTTCTGCAAGAACCAATGAGATTCATTCTCGTGTTACGCAGTGCGTTTGAGCTTCTGCAAGAACCAATGAGGTTCATTCTCGTGTTACGCAGCACATTTGAGCTTCTGCAAGAACCAATGAGATTCATTTTCGTGTTACGCAGCACGTTTGAGCTTCTGCAAGAACCAATGAGATTCATTCTCGTGTTACGCAGTGCGTTTGAGCTTCTGCAAGAACCAATGAGATTCATTCTCGTGTTACGCAGCACATTTGAGCTTCTGCAAGAACCAATGAGATTCATTTTCGTGTTACGCAGCACGTTTGAGCTTCTGCAAGAACCAATGAGATTCATTCTCGTGTTACGCATCACGTTTGAGCTTCTGCAAGAACCAATGAGGTTCATTCTCGTGTTACGCAGCACATTTGAGCTTCTGCAAGAACCAATGAGATTCATTTTCGTGTTACGCAGCATGTTTGAGCTTCAGTAAGAATCAATGAGATTCATTCTCGTGTTACGCAGCACGTTTGAGCTTCTGCAAGAACCAATGAGATTCATTCTCGTGTTACGCAGTGCGTTTGAGCTTCTGCAAGAACCAATGAGGTTCATTCTCGTGTTACGCAGCACATTTGAGCTTCTGCAAGAACCAATGAGATTCATTTTCGTGTTACGCAGCACGTTTGAGCTTCTGCAAGAACCAATGAGATTCATTCTCGTGTTCCGAGGACGTTTGAGCTTCTGCAAGAACCAATGAGATTCATTCTCGTGTTACGCAGTGCGTTTGAGCTTCTCCAAGAACCAATGAGATTCATTCTCGTGTTACGCAGCACATTTGAGCTTCTGCAAGAACCAATGAGATTCATTTTCGTGTTACGCAGCACGTTTGAGCTTCAGCAAGAACCAATGAGATTCATTCTCGTGTTACGCAGCACGTTTGAGCTTCAGCAAGAACCAATGAGGTTCGTTCTCATATTACGCAGCACGTTTGAGCTTCAGCAAGAACCAATGAGATTCATTCTCGTGTTACGCAGTGCGTTTGAGCTTCAGCAAGAACCAATGAGGTTCATTCTCGTGTTACGCAGCATGTTTGAGCTTCAGCAAGAACCAATGAGGTTCATTCTCGTGTTACGCATCACGTTTGAGCTTCAGCAAGAACCAATGAGATTCATTCTCGTGTTACGCAGTGCGTTTGAGCTTCAGCAAGAACCAATGAGGTTCGTTCTCATATTACGCAGCACATTTGAGCTTCAGCTTGAACCAATGAGATTCATTCTCGTGTTACGAGGACGTTTGAGCTTCTGCAAGAACCAATGAGGTTCATTCTCGTGTTACGCAGCACGTTTGAGCTTCAGCAAGAACCAATGAGATTCATTCTCGTGTTACGCAGTGCGTTTGAGCTTCAGCAAGAACCAATGAGGTTCGTTCTCGTGTTACGCAGCACGTTTGAGCTTCAGCTTGAACCAATGAGATTCATTCTCGTGTTACGCAGTGCGTTTGAGCTTCAGCAAGAACCAATGAGGTTCATTCTCGTGTTACGCAGCACGTTTGAGCTTCAGCAAGAACCAATGAGATTCATTCTCGTGTTACGAGGACGTTTGAGCTTCTGCAAGAACCAATGAGGTTCATTCTCGTGTTACGCAGTACGTTTGAGCTTCAGCAAGAACCAATGAGATTCATTCTCGTGTTACGAGGACGTTTGAGCTTCTGCAAGAACCAATGAGGTTCATTCTCGTGTTACGCAGTACGTTTGAGCTTCAGCAAGAACCAATGAGATTCTTTCTCGTGTTACGAGGACATTTGAGTTTCAGCAAGAACCAATGAGGTTCATTCTCGTGTTACGCAGTGCGTTTGAGCTTCAGCAAGAACCAATGAGATTCATTCTCGTGTTCGAGGACGTTTGAGCTTCAGCGAGAACCAATGAGATTCATTCTCGTGTTCGATGACGTTTGAGCTTCAGCGAGAACCAATGAGATTCATTCTCGTGTTACGCAGTACGTTTGAGCTTCAGCAAGAACCAATGAGGTTCATTCTCATGTTACGCAGCACGTTTGAGCTTCTGCAAGAACCAATGAGGTTCATTCTCGTGTTACGCAGCACGTTTGAGTTCCCTAAAGAACCAATGAGGTTCATTCTCGTGTTACGCAGCACGTTTGAGCTTCAGCAAGAACCAATGAGGTTCATTCTTGTGTTACGCAGCACGTTTGAGTTCCCTAAAGAACCAATGAGGTTCATTCTTGTGTTACGCAGCACGTTTGAGTTCCCTAAAGAACCAATGAGGTTCATTCTCGTGTTACGCAGCACGTTTGAGCTTCAGCAAGAACCAATGAGGTTCATTCTCGTGTTACGCATCACGTTTGAGCTTCAGCAAGAACCAATGAGATTCATTCTCGTGTTACGCAGCACGTTTGAGCTTCAGCAAGAACCAATGAGGTTCATTCTCGTGTTATGCATCACGTTTGAGTTCCCTAAAGAACCAATGAGGTTCATTCTCGTGTTACGCAGCACGTTTGAGTTCCCTAAAGAACCAATGAGGTTCATTCTCGTGTTACGCAGCACGTTTGAGCTTCAGCAAGAACCAATGAGGTTCATTCTCGTGTTATGCATCACGTTTGAGTTCCCTAAAGAACCAATGAGGTTCATTCTCGTGTTACGCAGCACGTTTGAGTTCCCTAAAGAACCAATGAGGTTCATTCTCGTGTTACGCAGCACGTTTGAGCTTCAGCAAGAACCAATGAGGTTCATTCTCGTGTTACGCATCACGTTTGAGCTTCAGCAAGAACCAATGAGATTCATTCTCGTGTTACGCAGCACGTTTGAGCTTCAGCAAGAACCAATGAGGTTCATTCTCGTGTTACGCATCACGTTTGAGCTTCAGCAAGAACCAATGAGATTCATTCTCGTGTTATGCAGCACGTTTGAGCTTCAGCAAGAACCAATGAGGTTCATTCTCGTGTTACGCATCACGTTTGAGCTTCAGCAAGAACCAATGAGGTTCATTCTCGTGTTACGCAGCACGTTTGAGCTTCAGCAAGAACCAATGAGGTTCATTCTCGTGTTACGCAGCACGTTTGAGCTTCTGCAAGAACCAATGAGGTTCATTCTCGTGTTACGCAGCACGTTTGAGCTTCAGCAAGAACCAATGAGGTTCATTCTCGTGTTACGCATCACGTTTGAGCTTCAGCAAGAACCAATGAGATTCATTCTCGTGTTATGCAGCACGTTTGAGCTTCAGCAAGAACCAATGAGGTTCATTCTCGTGTTACGCATCACGTTTGAGCTTCAGCAAGAACCAATGAGGTTCATTCTCGTGTTACGCAGCACGTTTGAGTTCCCTAAAGAACCAATGAGGTTCATTCTCGTGTTACGCAGCACGTTTGAGCTTCAGCGAGAACCAATGAGATTAATTCTTGTGTTACGCAGCACGTTTGAGTTCCCTAAAGAACCAATGAGATTCATTCTTGTGTTACGCAGCACGTTTTATGGTTTAGTTAACTATAATATCGCTGGGGATTGTTACAAACTTGATCATCAGGAAACACTGCAAAAAGGGAGATTTTGCATAATGAATGTGTGAAACAGGCTTTAAAGCAGAAATGCATCAGAAGCTAATATCAACGCCGTAACAATTCTAAGAAATCTCACTTTGAGGCATATGAAAAACTTTGTGTGTGTGTGGTCGTGTTCATGTTCATCATCTCTGTATGGGGATGTGTAGACTGAATATGCAAGTAAGAAGACACAACAGAGTTTATTTCATAAATTACTGTCTTTTTAATGTCCATAGCAGAGTGCTTGTGATGTTTTATGGGGCTTTTATTGAAAGCATTATGACATTTTGTTTGAGTTGCTGGTATGGTAATGCTTCAGAGGCTCAGAAGAAATCACTAAGAAAAGTAGTAACAATGACAAGTAAACTGTTAATTAAGTTAACAAGTATAGAGAGCATATATAAAGAGAGAGTGCAGAACAAAGCTAACATCATTCTTCATGATACGAGGCATCCCTTATCTTATGCTTTTGAATTATTGCTATCTGGCTGACGGTACTGTGTTCCCCGAAGCATGAAAAACAGGTCCAAACTATCTGTTATCCCCCAAGCAATTCGATTTTTACATTCTTCCTCCAGTGTTGATTGATGGTCAGCTGGTCTGTTTATCCTTGTAACGAGGTTTAGATGTTACGGGAAGAAGGAGGCGGGAACCGGCGAACATTTAAAGATTTTAATAAATAAATAAACAAATACAAAAATGAAAGTAAAAGCCAGCAGCCCCTCACGGACGACTGCTGGCAACACAAACAGAAACAACACATGAACTAAAAATCAGGCCTGTCCTCTCTCGCTCTTCACTGTCGTCGCTCCTCCTTTATGCCTCCGCTCCTCCGTGAGAGATGCGAGACCGGTGCGTCTCACAGGTGTGGCTCATCATAATTACGCCACCGGTCTCGCGCCGTCCTCCCACGGCCCTCGACCTCGTCCTGCTCGCCACAATCCTAAATAAGATTTATTTGCTTTAAATTATTGTTTGTAAATGCCAACTGTGATTTGATTTAAATGTCTGTGTGAGCTTGCTGAAAACTACTTTCCCTACGGGGACAAATAAACACTACTGTCGCTGTGCAAGCGCATGTGTCTGAGACAGTTATCTTGTCTGGAGAAGGTTTTACCGCACAGCTGACAGCGGAAGGGTTTCTCACCCGTGTGCACTAGTCTGTGTGTTAAAAGACGCTTCCTCTGTGTGAAGCTTTTGCCACACTCCTCACATCTGAAGGGTTTTTCGTCCATGTGCACTAGTTTGTGTGTTAATAGCCGCCCCCTCTGTGGGAAGCCTTTCCCGCACTCCTCACATCGGAAGGGTTTGGGGCCTGTGTGCTTGCCCGCATTCAGACTCTGTGGGAGCGTTTTGGGCAAACACGAGCTTGAATGTGAGGATGGGAGTGTGTTGAACGGCGTCGAGTCAGACTCGCTCGTGCTGGGTGAGCTTCTATGGGAATCCTGAAGATTCAAGTCGTACTCAATGTCTGGAACACCAAAGCTCTCGTTCTGCAGAACAGCGAATAAACCGGATTGAGTCGATGTGGTCATTGGATCCTCAATCCCATATGGATCTCTAAAACTCTGGGAAAGTTGTTCCGACTCCACAAGATTTTCCGGATGGTCGAACGCTTTCCCTGAACACCATAAACGAGAGTTTCGGTCATGGCAGTGGTTTTGTCCTTTAAACTTCTGCTTTGCCTGAACTTGATTCAGTGTCTGATCCACAAGTTTTTCCACCTGTTCGATCTTCATCTCAAACTCCAGTCCGCTGAGCTCCTCTTCCTCCGGTTCCTTCGGCGGCGTTACGGACTCTTCTTGTTTCGGCTGCTGTGAATTCACATCCGCCGCATGTGAAAAGTGAGCTTTCTCCTCTGAGAGATTCTTCACAACGACCTTTTCCTGGCTGTGTTGATTAGCCCGAGTTTCCAGCGAATGAGCCGTTACACCTGTCGAGAAATACAATGTCTTTAATTTTAATTTAAATTCTACAACAAAACAAATAGTTCTTGGTGTAAAATCTACATAGCTTCTACAAATCATTAGGCTAATGAACCATGATCATATTTAATACATTAATTGTTAATATAATATATATACACACACACACACACACACAGTATGATGTTATTTGATATTATTAAAGGGATAGTTCACCCAAAAATGTAAATTCTGTCACTGATTACTCACCCTCATGTCGTTCCAAACCCGTAAGACTTTCATTCATCTTCGGAACAAAAATGAAGATCTTTTTAATGAAATCTGAGAGATTTCTTTCCCTCCATTGACAGTCTACGCAACTACCATTTTGACGCTTCGAAAAGTTAATAAAGAAATCGTAAAACAAATACATATGAACTGAGCAGTTTAGTCCAAATTTTCTGAAGAGACTTGATTGCTCTATATGAAGAACAGACTTAAATTAGGCTTTTATTCACATATAAACATTGATCAGCGAACATAAAGAGAAGCTACAATGAAAGGGCTTGAAGCGTGAGAACAAACCTCTAGCGGAAGCTCAAACGTGCTGCGTAACACGAGAATGAACCTAATTGGTTCTTGAGAAGCTCAAACGTGCTGCGTAACACGAGAATGAACCTCATTGGTTCTTGAGAAGCTCAAACGTGCTGCGTAACACGAGAATGAACCTCATTGGTTCTTACTGAAGTTCAAACGTGATGCGTAACACGAGAATGAACCTCATTGGTTCTTGCTGAAGCTCAAACGTGCTGCGTAACACGAGAATGAACCTCATTGGTTCTTGCTGAAGCTCAAACGTGCTGCGTAACACGAGAATGAATCTCATTGGTTCTTGCTGAAGCTCAAACGTGCTGCGTAACACGAGAATGAACCTCATTGGTTCTTGCTGAAGCTCAAACGTGCTGCGTAACACGAGAATGAACCTCATTGGTTCTTGCTGAAGCTCAAACGTGCTGCGTAACACGAGAATGAATCTCATTGGTTCTTGCTGAAGCTCAAACGTGCTGCGTAACACGAGAATGAACCTCATTGGTTCTTACTGAAGTTCAAACGTGCTGCGTAACACGAGAATGAACCTCATTGGTTCTTGCTGAAGCTCAAACGTGCTGCGTAACACGAGAATGAATCTCATTGGTTCTTGAGAAGCTCAAACGTGCTGCGTAACACGAGAATGAACCTCATTGGTTCTTGAGAAGCTCAAACGTGCTGCGTAACACGAGAATGAACCTCATTGGTTCTTGAGAAGCTCAAACGTGCTGCGTAACACGAGAATGAACCTCATTGGTTCTTGAGAAGCTCAAACGTGATGCGTAACACGAGAATGAACCTCATTGGTTCTTGCTGAAGCTCAAACGTGCTGCGTAACACGAGAATGAATCTCATTGGTTCTTGCTGAAGCTCAAACGTGCTGCGTAACACGAGAATGAACCTCATTGGTTCTTGCTGAAGCTCAAACGTGCTGCGTAACACGAGAATGAACCTCATTGGTTCTTGCTGAAGCTCAAACGTGCTGCGTAACACGAGAATGAACCTCATTGGTTCTTACTGAAGTTCAAACGTGATGCGTAACACGAGAATGAACCTCATTGGTTCTTGAGAAGCTCAAACGTGCTGCGTAACACGAGAATGAACCTCATTGGTTCTTGCTGAAGCTCAAACGTGCTGCGTAACACGAGAATGAACCTCATTGGTTCTTACTGAAGCTCAAACGTGCTGCGTAACACGAGAATGAACCTCATTGGTTCTTACTGAAGTTCAAACGTGATGCGTAACACGAGAATGAACCTCATTGGTTCTTACTGAAGTTCAAACGTGCTGCGTAACACGAGAATGAACCTCATTGGTTCTTGAGAAGCTCAAACGTGCTGCGTAACACGAGAATGAACCTCATTGGTTCTTGAGAAGCTCAAACGTGCTGCGTAACACGAGAATGAACCTCATTGGTTCTTGAGAAGCTCAAACGTGATGCGTAACACGAGAATGAACCTCATTGGTTCTTGCTGAAGCTCAAACGTGCTGCGTAACACGAGAATGAATCTCATTGGTTCTTGCTGAAGCTCAAACGTGCTGCGTAACACGAGAATGAACCTCATTGGTTCTTGCTGAAGCTCAAACGTGCTGCGTAACACGAGAATGAACCTCATTGGTTCTTGCTGAAGCTCAAACGTGCTGCGTAACACGAGAATGAACCTCATTGGTTCTTACTGAAGTTCAAACGTGATGCGTAACACGAGAATGAACCTCATTGGTTCTTGAGAAGCTCAAACGTGCTGCGTAACACGAGAATGAACCTCATTGGTTCTTGCTGAAGCTCAAACGTGCTGCGTAACACGAGAATGAACCTCATTGGTTCTTGCTGAAGCTCAAACGTGCTGCGTAACACGAGAATGAACCTCATTGGTTCTTACTGAAGTTCAAACGTGATGCGTAACACGAGAATGAACCTCATTGGTTCTTGAGAAGCTCAAACGTGCTGCGTAACACGAGAATGAACCTCATTGGTTCTTGCTGAAGCTCAAACGTGCTGCGTAACACGAGAATGAACCTCATTGGTTCTTGCTGAAGCTCAAACGTGCTGCGTAACACGAGAATGAACCTCATTGGTTCTTGCTGAAGCTCAAACGTGCTGCGTAACACGAGAATGAACCTCATTGGTTCTTACTGAAGTTCAAACGTGATGCGTAACACGAGAATGAACCTCATTGGTTCTTGAGAAGCTCAAACGTGCTGCGTAACACGAGAATGAACCTCATTGGTTCTTACTGAAGTTCAAACGTGATGCGTAACACGAGAATGAACCTCATTGGTTCTTGAGAAGCTCAAACGTGCTGCGTAACACGAGAATGAACCTCATTGGTTCTTGCTGAAGCTCAAACGTGCTGCGTAACACGAGAATGAACCTCATTGGTTCTTACTGAAGCTCAACTGTGCTGCGTAACACGAGAATGAACCTCATTGGTTCTTGAGAAGCTCAAACGTGCTGCGTAACACGAGAATGAACCTCATTGGTTCTTGAGAAGCTCAAACGTGATGCGTAACACGAGAATGAACCTCATTGGTTCTTGCAGAAGCTCAAACGTGCTGCGTAACACGAGAATGAACCTCATTGGTTCTTGAGAAGCTCAAACGTGCTGCGTAACACGAGAATGAACCTCATTGGTTCTTGAGAAGCTCAAACGTGATGCGTAACACGAGAATGAACCTCATTGGTTCTTACTGAAGCTCAACTGTGCTGCGTAACACGAGAATGAACCTCATTGGTTCTTGAGAAGCTCAAACGTGCTGCGTAACACGAGAATGAATCTCATTGGTTCTTGAGAAGCTCAAACGTGCTGCGCAACACAAGAATGAACCTCATTGGTTCTTGCTGAAGCTCAAACGTGCTGCGTAACACAAGAATGAACCTCATTGGTTCTTACTGAAGTTCAAACGTGCTGCGTAACACGAGAATGAACCTCATTGGTTCTTACTGAAGTTAAAACGTGCTGCGTAACACGAGAATGAATCTCATTGGTTCTTGAGAAGCTCAAACGTGCTGCGTAACACGAGAATGAACCTCATTGGTTCTTACTGAAGTTCAAACGTGCTGCGTAACACGAGAATGAACCTCATTGGTTCTTACTGAAGTTCAAACGTGCTGAGTAACACAAGAATGAACCTCATTGGTTCTTGAGAAGCTCAAACGTGTTGCGTAACACGAGAATGAACCTCATTGGTTCTTGAGAAGCTCAAACGTGCTGCGTAACACGAGAATGAACCTCATTGGTTCTTGAGAAGCTCAAACGTGCTGCGTAACACGAGAATGAACCTCATTGGTTCTTACTGAAGTTCAAACGTGCTGCGTAACACGAGAATGAACCTCATTGGTTCTTGAGAAGCTCAAACGTGATGCGTAACACGAGAATGAACCTCATTGGTTCTTACTGAAGTTCAAACGTGCTGCGTAACACAAGAATGAACCTCATTGGTTCTTACTGAAGTTCAAACGTGATGCGTAACACGAGAATGAACCTCATTGGTTCTTGAGAAGCTCAAACGTGCTGCGTAACACGAGAATGAACCTCATTGGTTCTTGAGAAGCTCAAACGTGCTGCGTAACACGAGAATGAACCTCATTGGTTCTTGAGAAGCTCAAACGTGCTGCGTAACACGAGAATGAACCTCATTGGTTCTTGAGAAGCTCAAATGTGCTGCGTAACGCAAGAATGAACCTCATTGGTTCTTGCTGAAGCTCAAACGTGCTGCGTAACACGAGAATGAACCTCATTGGTTCTTGAGAAGCTCAAATGTGCTGCGTAACACGAGAATGAACCTCATTGGTTCTTGCTGAAGCTCAAACGTGCTGCGTAACACAAGAATGACCCGCAATGACCCTTTCCAAACCTGTAAGAACAAAAGTCTTACAGGTTTGGAAAGACATGAGGGTGAGTAATTAATGCAACTTTTTTTTGTTTTTTGGGGAGAGGGGTGAACTAACCCTTTAAGTTATTGTAAGTATTTAAATTCTTTTCTCTTCTAACACTTATTTGAGACCCTTATTGTTTTGATCTGTGACATTATCTGACTCCAGCATCCACATGAAGTCTCTAGAACAGACAAACAACACAGAAACAAACATACACATATTCATGCAATACATAGTGTAAACTAAATTGCCCAGAAAAACATGACAGCAACAATTTTGCATCAGAAAGTCATGGGTTTTATTGTCACTTGCAAACTGCATCTTATCGATGCTCACATTTTAAATAATTCACACAAACACAAAGTAGCAGAAAACAACATAGAAGACATATAGCATCGTTTTACAAGCTATAAAATGAAAAATGTAATTCATATATATAAATGAAATGCATTTTATGTGACAGTTGATGTTTATCAAATAGATGTAAAAGTGATTGACCAAATACTGAAAAAAAGTATCAAACTTAAAGCAATATTACTAATTTACCATAAAAACTTCTATAAAGTACATGTCAAAACAAGTGAAATTTAAAATAATGTGGCATTTCATAAAAGCTTGTCAGCATGGATCTGTGACTGTGATTGCTACCAATACGCATACGCCTCCTCTTCAGTGTGGCTGCGCTGGTGCAGTTTTAGCGAGTTTAAATGCGAGTAGGATTTGCCACATTCTTCACAACTGTACGGTTTCTCTCCGGTGTGTGAGCGCTGGTGTGAGATCAGGTGAGAGTTGCAGTAGAAGCCTTTGCCACACTGAGGGCAGGTGTACGGTCTCTCTCCAGTGTGGATTCTTTGGTGGATCTTCAGGTAGAAGCGCGTAGTGAAGGTCTTTCCGCACTGAGGGCAGCGAGAGCTTCTCTCTGCGTTTGTGTCTCCTCTGTGATCTGACGCCGATGGAAGCGCATGGTTAGCGGCAGCGGTTCTGTACGGTTCGTCCACGTGCCGGCGGTTCGGAGACACACCTGAGACGAATCGCTCACCTGTTTCCAGAGGAGAAGCGTCCAAACTCAGGGCTCCCGAGTTCACTGGATATTCCTGGGACACTGGTGAATTCCACATTCCACCGGGCTTCATTTTACTCGTTAGCATAAAATCACTTCCTACAGATTGACGAACAAAGAACAGAGTTCATAATTCAGAGAGGCCCATAATTCTAAAGATTGGTTAATTCTAGTACTAGAACAAGTCCTGATATGAAGTGATCTCTGACCAACTCTAGCTGGCCCTGTTGTTCCCGTGCTGAAACTATCCTGGTCTTCCACTTCTGGACCCAACGGGGAAAGAGCAGGAGAAACTAGGGATGAAATCAATCATCCAAATAAGCATTAAATGATTGAGAAAGTATATTAGAAAATTATATTTGGCATCTGATATAAAACAGAAAAGCACTATCATAATTCTTGAAAGCATGTTTAGTGTGTTTTACTCGGTCCACTGTCCCACTCTTCATCCTCCATGTGTTCCTCTTTGATCTGAATTGATTTGATTCCGTCTTCCTGCAGTTTAGAACGAAAAAGAATCAGGTTACTCTATGATGTATACTGGAGAAGAATCTAATAATGAAGAATCCTTACGTTCAGTGTGAACGTCTGCGCTGAAGAAACGTCCTTGCGTGTCTCCGTCTGTGATTCTCCGTCATGATTTTCATTTATCTTTATGCAGTTGAGGTTTACCTCTGGTTGAGGATGAAAAGGATGAAATGCAACATATACATGCATTGTTAAAGGTGCAGTAAGAGATTTCAGAGAAATGCTGTTGACATTTAAAATGACCAAAACAAACGCCTCTACCCATCTTGATAGCTCCGCCCCTAAAGTCACAATCACCTCCCCCATCATAAGTAGACACGCCCCTTATTGCTGATTGGCTACAAATATGTTGTGGTGCTCGGTCTGATCCACTTTTAACAGTGTTTCTCAGAAATCTCTTACTGCACTCATTTATTCACCCTCATGTCATTCCAAATCCACTGGACCCTATTCCGACTAAGCTACTGAAAGAGATGCTTCTAGAGTTCATAAATCCTCTTCTTGATATTAATTAATCTTTGATATTAGGATATGTAACGAAAAATAAAAAGCTGGCTATTATTAAACCTCTTATTAAAAAAAACAACTTTTTAGTCAATTACAGGCTGATCTCAAATCTACCATTTCTGTCAAAGATACTAGAAAAGGCAGTATCTTCACAACTATGTTCCTTTTTAGAAAGAAATGGTATATGCGAGGATTTCCAATCAGGACTTAAACCATATCATAGTACAGAGACTGCTCTCATCAGAGTCACAAATGATTTGCTCTTATCATCCGATCGTGGTTGTATCTCTCTATTAGTGTTACTCGATCTTAGTGCTGCATTTGATACTATTGACCACAACATTCTTTTGAATAGACTTTTTTTAATGTTGGCATTAGTGGAATTGCATTGGCATGGTTTAAATCATCCTTATCTGACTGTTATCAGTTTGTAGCAGTAAATGAAGAGATGTCTTATCAATCACAAGTTCAGTAAGGCGTACCTCAAGGCTCAGTACTAGGACCGTTGCTGTTCACTCTGTACATGCTACCCTTGGGAGATATCATTAGGAAGCATGGCATTAGTTTTCACTGTTGTGCTGATGATACTCGGCTCTATATTTCTTTGCGCCCCGGCAAAACTTACCAATTCACAAAATTAACGGAATGCATAGGTGATATAAAAAATTGGATGACTAGTAATTTCCTACTACTAAATTCTGAAAAAACAGAGATTGTAATTATTGGACAAAAAACTTCCTCACGTAATAACCTAGAATACTGTCTAACACTTAATGGCTGCTCTGTCAAGTCTTCATCCTCAGTTAGGAAACAAGGGTGTGCTCTTTGATACCAATCTTTCATTTGAAAGCCAGGTTTCTAGCATCTGTAAAACCGCATTCTTCCATCTTAAAAATATATATAAATTATGACATATGCTATCAATGACAAATGCGGAACAGTTAGTTCATGCATTCATGACATCAAGGCTAGATTATTGTAATGCTATTATGGGTGGTTGCCCTGCATGCTTAATAAACAAACTACAGCTGGTCCAAAACGCAGCAGCTCGAGTTCTTACCAGAACCAGGAAGTATGACCATATTAGCCCAGTTCTGTCAACACTGCATTGGCTCCCTATTAAACATTGTAAACATTTAAAAATATTGCTGATTACTTACAAAGCACTAAATGGTTTAGCCCTGCAGTACTTGAGCGAGCTCTTAACACATTATAGTCCTTCATGTCTATTGCGATCTCAAAATTCTGGCCAGTTGATAATACCTAGAATATCGAAATCAACTGCAGGCGGTAGATCCTTCTCCTATTTAGCACCAAAACTTTGGAATAGTCTTCCTAGTATTGTTCGGGAAGCAATCACACACTGTCAGTTCAAAGCTAGACTAAAAACACATCTCATTAACCTGGCGTACACATAGAACATTGCAAATTTATATTATTCAAATCAATTAAATGATTGGTAGACTGCATGAACTAGATCAGCCAGAACCGAGAACACATCCCATAACACCTGATGTACTTGTTTCATCATAAGAAGAATGGCATCTAGACACGACCACAACGCATGATGTAGTCAGCCAGATCCGGCCCGTATCCAGATCAGATAAAGGACCTGCACCTAGACACGACCACAACGCATGATGTAATCAGCCGGATCTGGGCCGTATCCAGATCAGATAAAGGACCTGCCCCTAGACACGACCACAACACATGATGTAGTCAGCCGGATCCGGGCCGTATCCAGATCAGATGGAGGACCTGCGCCTAGACACGACCACAACGCATGATGTAGTCAGCCGTATCCGGACCGTATCCAGATCAGATGGAGGACCTGCGCCTAGACACGACCACAACGCATGATGTAGTCAGCCGTATCCGGGCCGTATCCAGATCAGATAAAGGACCTGCACCTAGACACGACCACAACGCATGATGTAGTCAGCCGTATCCGGGCCGTATCCAGATCAGATAAAGGACCTGCACCTAGACACGACCACAACGCATGATGTAGTCAGCCGTATCCGGGCCGTATCCAGATCAGATAAAGGACCTGCACCTAGACACGACCACAACGCATGATGTAGTCAGCCGTATCCGGGCCGTATCCAGATCAGATAAAGGACCTGCACCTAGACACGACCACAACACATGATGTAGTCAGCCGGATCCGGGCCGTATCCAGATCAGATGGAGGACCTGTGCCTAGACACGACCGCAACGCATGATGTAGTCAGCCGTATCCGGACCGTATCCAGATCAGATGGAGGACCTGCGCCTAGACACGACCACAACGCATGATGTAGTCAGCCGTATCCGGGCCGTATCCAGATCAGATAAAGGACCTGCGCCTAGACACGACCACAACGCATGATGTAGTCAGCCGTATCCGGGCCGTATCCAGATCAGATGGTGGACCTGCGCCTAGACACGACCACAACGCATGATGTAGTCAGCCGTATCCGGGCCGTATCCAGATCAGATAAAGGACCTGCGCCTAGACACGACCACAACGCATGATGTAGTCAGCCGTATCCAGACCAGATGGTGGACCTGCGCCTAGACACGACCACAACGCATGATGTAGTCAGCCGTATCCGGGCCGTATCCAGATCAGATAAAAGACCCGCACCTAGACACGACCGCAACGCATGATGTAGTCAGCCGGATCCGGGCCGTATCCAGATCAGATAAAGGACCGGCACCTAGACACGACCGCAACACATGATGTAGTCAGCCGGATCCGGGCCGTATCTAGATCAGATAAAGGACCTGCACCTAGACACGACCGCAACACATGATGTAGTCAGCCGTATCCGGGCCGTATCCAGATCAGATGGTGGACCTGCACCTAGACACGACCACAACGCATGATGTAGTCAGCCGTATCCGGGCCGTATCCAGATCAGATGGTGGACCTGCACCTAGACACGACCACAACGCATGATGTAGTCAGCCGGATCCAGGCCGTATCCAGATCAGATGGTGGACCTGCACCTAGACACGACCACAACGCATGATGTAGTCAGCCGGATCCGGGCCGTATCCAGATCAGATAAAGGACCTGCACCTAGACACGACCGCAACGCATGATGTAGTCAGCCGTATCCGGGCCGTATCCAGATCAGATGGTGGACCTGCACCTAGACACGACCACAACGCATGATGTAGTCAGCCGGATCCGGGCCGTATCCAGATCAGATAAAGGACCTGCACCTAGACACGACCGCAACACATGATGTAGTCAGCCGTATCCGGGCCGTATCCAGATCAGATGGTGGACCTGCACCTAGACACGACCACAACGCATGATGTAGTCAGCCGGATCCGGGCCGTATCCAGATCAGATGGTGGACCTGCGCCTAGACACGACCACAACGCACGATGTAGTCAGCCGGATCTGGGCCGTATCCAGATCAGATAAAGGACCTGCACCTAGACACGACCACAACGCATGATGTAGTCAGCCGTATCCAGGCCGTATCCAGGTCAGATAAAGGACCTGCGCCTAGACACGACCGCAACGCATGATGTAGTCAGCCGTATCCGGGCCGTATCCAGGTCAGATAAAGGACCTGCGCCAAGACACGACCACAACGCATGATGTAGTCAGCCGTATCTGGGCCGTATCCAGATCAGATGGTGGATCTGCGCCTAGACACGACCGCAACGCATGATGTAGTCAGCCGTATCCGGGCCGTATCCAGGTCAGATGGTGGATCTGCGCCTAGACACGACCGCAACGCATGATGTAGTCAGCCGTATCCGGGCCGTATCCAGGTCAGATAAAGGACCTGCGCCTAGACACGACCACAACGCATGATGTAGTCAGCCGTATCCGGGCCGTATCCAGGTCAGATAAAGGACCTGCGCCTAGACACGAACGCAACGCATGATGTAGTCAGCCGTATCCGGGCCGTATCCAGGTCAGATAAAGGACCTGCGCCTAGACACGACCACAACGCATGATGTAGTCAGCCGTATCTGGGCCATATCCAGATCAGATGGTGGATCTGCGCCTAGACACGACCGCAACGCATGATGTAGTCAGCCGTATCCGGGCCGTATCCAGGTCAGATAAAGGACCTGCGCCTAGACACGACCACAACGCATGATGTAGTCAGCCGTATCCGGGCCGTATCCAGGTCAGATAAAGGACCTGCGCCTAGACACGAACGCAACGCATGATGTAGTCAGCCGTATCCGGGCCGTATCCAGGTCAGATAAAGGACCTGCGCCTAGACACGACCACAACGCATGATGTAGTCAGCCGTATCTGGGCCATATCCAGATCAGATGGTGGATCTGCGCCTAGACACGACCGCAACGCATGATGTAGTCAGCCGTATCCGGGCCGTATCCAGGTCAGATAAAGGACCTGCGCCTAGACACGACCACAACGCATGATGTAGTCAGCCGTATCTGGGCCGTATCCAGATCAGATGGTGGATCTGCGCCTAGACATGACCGCAACGCATGATGTAGTCAGCCGTATCCGGGCCGTATCCAGGTCAGATGGTGGATCTGCGCCTAGACACGACCGCAACGCATGATGTAGTCAGCCGTATCCGGGCCGTATCCAGGTCAGATGGTGGATCTGCGCCTAGACACGACCGCAACGCATGATGTAGTCAGCCGTATCCGGGCCGTATCCAGGTCAGATAAAGGACCTGCGCCTAGACACGACCGCAACGCATGATGTAGTCAGCCGTATCCGTGCCGTATCCAGATCAGATAAAGGACCTGCACCTAGACACGACCGCAACGCATGATGTAGTCAGCCGTATCCGGGCCGTATCCAGGTCAGATAAAGGACCTGCGCCTAGACACGACCGCAACGCATGATGTAGTCAGCCGTATCCGGGCCGTATCCAGATCAGATAAAGAACCTGCGCCTAGACACGACCACAACACATGATGTAATCAGCCGTATCTGGGCCGTATCCAGATCAGATGGTGGATCTGCGCCTAGACACGACCGCAACGCATGATGTAGTCAGCCGTATCCGGGCCGTATCCAGGTCAGATAAAGGACCTGCGCCTAGACACGACCACAACGCATGATGTAGTCAGCCGTATCCGGGCCGTATCCAGATCAGATAAAGAACCTGCGCCTAGACACGACCACAACGCATGATGTAATCAGCCGTATCTGGGCCGTATCCAGATCAGATGGTGGATCTGCGCCTAGACACGACCGCAACACATGATGTAGTCAGCCGTATCCGGGCCGTATCCAGGTCAGATAAAGGACCTGCACCTAGACACGACCACAACGCATGATGTAGTCAGCCGTATCCGGGCCGTATCCAGATCAGATAAAGAACCTGCGCCTAGACACGACCACAACACATGATGTAATCAGCCGTATCTGGGCCGTATCCAGATCAGATGGTGGATCTGCGCCTAGACACGACCGCAATGCATGATGTAGTCAGCCGTATCCGGGCCGTATCCAGGTCAGATAAAGGACCTGAACCTAGACACGAGTACAACGCATGATGTAGTCAGCCGTATTCGGGCCGTATCCAGATCAGATGCAGGACCTGCACCTAGACACGACCACAACGCATGATGCATGAAGTGTCAGCAGAAATTGTGTTAACTAGACTCTCCACTGTGAAAGCCTCATCAACCCCAAAAAAGTTTTTTTTCACGACAAAAGTTTTTTCCTCTGTACAGATAAAAAAGGTTATCAAACTGACTCCCGTTCACATGCATCCACATGTTTATTATTCATGCTGCATTAAAATACAGGTTTGGAATGACATGAGGGCGAGTACATGATAGAAGAATGATAATTTTTGTATAAATTATCCCTATAAGTGGTATTAACAACAGTACACAGCCATCTGATACCCATGTTTATATGTTGTATGATGTGTTTTTGCAAGGGTAATAAGCATTAATACTTGAAGTTAAAATGATTTAGAATTTGCAACCCATTTTACTTCGGTATTGTAACATACTACTGAATCAAAGCAAATAGAATGAGAATGTGAAAATTAGATGATGAAAAGTGAATGTTATAGACCAGAATAGAGGCAGATCTGAATGCAGGTATAACTTTATCATAGATGAGTTTCAAAGGATACAATGATTGACTACAGGGGGACTTTAAAGTTATAAAAGAGTTATTCCAGTAACGTTAACAGAACGTTTGTTTGAAGTTAAATGGCCTTCAAGAATGTTCTCAAAACATTAACATAAATGCGTTAAATACATTTGTTACTGAAACGTTTTTTATTTTTATTTTAGTTGGATATTCATCTAACATTTTTTAGTTACAACTTATTTCAGAATGATCAGAGAATACTCAAAAGTAATGTTCCAATGTTTGCAAAATTATAAAATGGAATGTTCCTTTAACGTTCACATAACCAATAAAAAACGGTTTTGAAAAGCTGGTGGAACTCTACAACCTTGCCTCATTTAGTATACGTTCAATAAATATGTAAATTAGCCCCGCCTCCACTCACTCACAGTAGCTCAGAGATCCACTTGTGGACGATCACACGTTGACCTGACTGTTTTAAAAAACTGGACTTTTGAGAGCATTCAGAAATAACATTTTCATAACTTAATTTTTTTTTGGTAGTTTTTTTTCCAGGCACTTTTTGTTAGGGTAGTAACGCTTACCTTCGAAGTTGGTGGCGTACCAACGGTGTAAACTAACAGAATGTCGGTTTCTGTCAAACGCAGAACTTTAGCAAAACCCATTTCGTGCTGTGTTCAATTCTGGAAGCATTCATGAGTGAAATGCCTTGAACACACGCGTGAATTCTACGTTATTCCTTCTTCTTCAAAGTGCAAGAACTCAAGCCAACGGGCTCGTAAACAGGGGATTTTGGGAATGGGGAACAGGGTCTTTAGACAAATCATGACAAGTCATGAAAATGACAGGTTGAAGGGGCGGAGTCAAAACTTAGCCTAGGTCTCTAGCTATTGGCTCAAAAGCAGCGAGGCCTTGCATACGTCACCGGTTAAAGGAAGTCGTTTCAGCGGAAGAGCAAGTTAATACATTATGATTAAAGAGTGAAAGGAGCAAAAGTCAGGGATGAGTCCCGCATCATGTTGGGTTTAAACAGTGTCATGTGTGAACTGAAGTACCTCTCTGTCCGCTGGTGTTGACTTGTGTTCCCACTGAGCGCAGGTTCGACTGGTTCTGTCGGGCTGATCGCAGTTCGCTCTCGGTAAACTGCAGTTTGAGCATCAGCGTCTCGACCTCCATCTTCCGGCGCGTCATCTCCTGCTCCACCGCGCGACTCATCTCCAGCAGCGCGCATTTGGCGAAGCGCTCGAGGATCGACGCGAGCGTCGCGTGGATATCAGCCGATGCAGACATTAGAGCCGCTTAATGGCGAATAATACAAGTCAAAAATGTTTGTAAAGTGTTTTTCAAAGAGCCTCGCGTCCAATCTGGTGTTTGTTCTTTCTCTCAGCCACACACTGGGGTCGAGGACGCGGACAGTCGAGCATATACCACTAGTGTTTACACAAATCCCACAAAATAGTTGACCGTTTTCCTGGTGGAGTGACGTCACCGTTTAAAGGACCAGTAGATTTCGCCCTGTCTTTTCAGTACCGTAAATCCCAGTATAGAAGCGCCGTTATGAACACAGTAAAAGACAGCTTATAAATCATCAGGGAATCGTTCGATTTAAATCTCGCAAACGGAAAAACGGTCCCATTTCACAGACTCATAAGCATCGCAAATTCGGCACATTTTTTTAAATGTACAATGTACATATAATACTTTGTATTATATTACATTTGCATCAAATTACAAAAAAACTAGTTAACGCTGCTGTGAGGGAGCGACGTAAAAATTCTTTCTCCCTGCCCTTATCAATCTCTCTGTATTTTTTTCTCATTTTGAAAGTTGTGAAAACACTATTGTGAGTTTTTCTTTTGCTATTTGAGCAAATTGGGACACACACACAATATATATATATATATATATATATATATATATATATATATATATATATATATATTTAATGTAGTCTCTCAGAGGGCGCCGGCATCTTTGGAATATTGTCTTTTAACTTCCGTTTTGCGGTCGCTCTGTATATTTCTATGGCATTGCTGTCCAGAGTAATTAGCTTTTGAAGTGGATTTAGGCTACTTAATGTAAAGTTAACGAAAGTTATCATGAGGACTGTAATGTTTAAAGCAGATGACTAAACGTCAGTCCACTGAGAAGATTTTAAAACGAGCCGGTCATTAATAAACACGCAAAATCGCTTGTGAAAATACAGACCGGAAGTCAAAAGACAATGAGCGCTGCGCTGAAAAGGGGCGGGGCTACATAAGGTCTATAGAAGTTTACCCAACTATGACGACGGCCGCTTCTGAGAAACCCGGAAATGGGTCAATTTGTTTTTGTATACACCCAAAAAACGAAAGCTGGTGTTCTGCATATTTTTGACAACGGATAACGAAATCAGCCACAACAACCAGAATTGCCAAGAAGTACCAGAATTGCAACTGCTATATAATATTCATATATTGTAAAATGTATAACTGAAGAAGAAGGTGGGAAAAAAAAAACCAGAAACTAAGCAAATGCAAAGTATAATCCGTTTTATTAATGCAGACAAAAATAACAAAAATGCTCAAACCTTAACCAGGTAACAGCATAAATAAACACAATGTTAAAAATGTGTCAGATAAACATAAGATAAACAAAAATAAATAGAAACAATAAAACAATAGAACATATAATAAAATGTAAATTTAAATGTTGTAGTGTATAAAGTCGCACAAATAACAGAAACTAATGAACAAATGTGCTAATTTATACTTCTAGATGTGCAGATAAAAAGCGTAAAGAGTTTTATAGAAGCTTGTTTCCGCCACAGAATAAAAAATAAAAAAGGTAATTATAAAAATAAATATAAACTCTTAATTCTGAGGAAAAAAGTCTTTATATCACCCAATTCTGACTTTATATCACACAATTCGGACTTTATATCTCACAATTCTGACTTTATATCTCACAATTCTGAAAAATAAAGTCAGAAATTGCAAGATATAAGGTCGCAATTATCTTTTAAAATGTTTAATTCTGTGGCGGAAACAAGCTTCCATAGAGTTTTGATGCTGTTTAACAAGAAAACAGAATATGAAAAGATGTGACAGCAACAGTAGAGTACGACAATAAAACGAAGGCAACAAATAAAATAGGCACACAAATAAAAACCATGCAATAAATATTTAATGTAAGATTCATATAAGATATAAAGATGCACTTGCATATGTAGGCTAATGTTGCATTGCATAGGGTAAATGGATATAAAAGACTAATGAAATATAAAATATATTGACGGATGTGCAAATATGTACAGGCAAAATTAAAAGCAAAACAATGCCAATGTAAAAATACTGATGAAAAGCGTGTTTTCCCTCAGTTCTCGACACAGACGTCTTGCAGCGGCGTTCTCTTCTTCCGTCCACCCTCGCGGTCGCCGGCCAGATGAAACCAGCGGATGATGGCCTTCTCCACCTCCAGCTCCGTTATCTGTGCACACGTGGGATTTCTCCTCACAGCCTCTACACACACACACACACACTAATTGTTGAGGTCAGTTTGTATAGAAACACTACACGCCCGCGCACATATACTGTATATATTCAAACGCGCAAACCTATAGACTGAACACGTCATACGCATGTGTACGCCGTCAATCTCTCACAGGTTTCTCAACAGTTCCGACAAACATTAAAAGGACAAACATAAACATTAAAATGGCAAAGAACAACAAATTTCAATGAATTAATCCAATGATATAAAAAAGAATGAATAGAAATAGAATATAGTCAAGACACGTCAAATCGAAACAAGCTATTTAAATTCTTAAGGTGCTGAACTAATGACAAACTGATTAGAGAATAGTTAGAAGAATACTGATCGCAGCATGGAAATAAATTGTGATATTCAGAATATTTAAACAGTCTAAACAGGATTATTATATAGGAGTTATAGAGGCTACAGCTCTGGGGAAAAACTATTTAAGTTAAAGGAGTAGTTCACTTCAGAATTAAAATTTCCTGATGATTTACCCAAAAACCTTCATTTCTTTTCGACTGAAGAAAGAAAGACATGAACATCTTGGATGACGAGGGGAAGAGGAAAACATTCCAGGATGTTTCTCCATATAGTGTCTTCAATGGGGTCCAACGGGTCGAAGGTCCAGATGTGAGTTTCAGTGCAGCTTCAAAGTCTCGACACGATCCAGCCGAGGAATAAGAGTCTCATCTAGACAAACCAGTGGACATTTACAACTAAATAAACATTTATATACTTTTAACCACAGATGCTCGTCTTGCACTCGCTGTGATGAAAGTGTGTTCCGGTTCAGAAATGTGGAGAACAGCGAAAAACTCGATCTCATTTTCTCCTCCAACTTCAAAACCATCCGACATTGTCGTTTTACCTTTTATTTATTTATTTTTTTGTTTTGTATAGGGCGTTTGACTCAGGCTTTGCACGTTTGCTTTATAAACACTGGGTCTGTTCTTACACCTACGTCACGCTTGACCTTTCAACCTGATTACGTGATGTGTGTCGCATCACAGCGAGAGCAAGACCAGCATTTGTGGTTAAAAGTATATAAATGTTTATTTTTGTTGTAAAATGTCCGCTGGTTTGTCTAGATGAGACTCTTATTCCTCGGCTGGGTCGGGTCGAGACTTTGAAGCTGCACTGAAACTCACATCTGGACCTTCGACCCTTTGGACTCCATTACAGACACAATTTGGAGAAAAATCCTGGAATGTTTTTATGGGGGTAAATTGATGCCAAAACCATTGAAAATGGACAGACTAAAAGTCACAAATAGATATTACCGTATTTTCCGCACTATAAGGCGCACCGGATTATAAGGCGCACATTCAATGAATGGCCTATTTTAGAACTGTTTTCATATATAGGGCGCACCGGATTATAAGGCGCATAGAATAGAAGATACTGCAGTCAAACGTTTGACTGGGTTTGCGTTATGCAGTGGTCACCAACCTTTTCATAAGATCACATCCAAAGTCCAAATATAAACCAAGATCTACCACTTGCAAAAAAATATGAAAAAACAAGTGGCTGAGCTGTAAAACCTTGTTTATACTCGACGCGTCCGCCTGAGCGCGAAGCTATGGCGCGAAGGTAATAAAAAACTAATATCCGTCTGCTCGGGCAGATTCGGCTTAACAGCGCGCGCGCCTCCGCATCCGAAGATGCACGACTTTGACCCGAATCTGCCCGAGCAGACGGATATTAGTACATCTCATCATCACACCGGCACCCAGTTTGCGCGTCTAAATCAGTTGTATGGTCTGGTGTTCAGTCTAAAACAAAACAGTTGCGTCAAGTATAAATGCCTCGTCTGTTTGGGGAGTTGCGCGCGCAGTCAGCGGAGGCTCGCGCTCCGGTGCCAGGCGAAAGTATAAACAAGGTTTAAGTCAGCGGTTGTTTTTCAGACATTAACATAAGGCGCCAGATCCATATATAAGGCGCTCCGGATTATAAGGCGCACTGTAGTTTTTTGAAAAAATTAAAGGCTTTTAAGTGCGCCTTATAGTGCGGAAAATACGGTACAACTTGTAAACACAAAACACAATCTACAAATAGATGAAAAATCCGCAAACAAAGTCCTCATGATCCGCAAATGTAAAACAAGATCTACAAAAAGATTAAAAATCCACAAATAAACACATCCTGATTCACAAATAGAAATCAGTGACTTGTACTTGAAAACCAGAATTTGAATGAATGTAAAGTGACTTGTTTGCAGGTGAAGATCATGTTCTGTTTGTAGATTGTCACATTTTTTTTCAGAATTCTGACACTATTGTTTCGCTGTTGTGACAAAATAATGCCATAATCATTGAAAATTAAGAGACTATGAGTCAAAAATGCATATTACAACTTGTAAAGACAAAACAAGATCTACAAATAAATTTAAAATCTGCAAACAAACTCCTCATAATCTGCAAATGTAAAATGCGATCTACAAATAGATTTAAAATCCGCAAGCAAACTCTTTATGATTCACAAATAGAAATCAGTGACTTGTACTTGACAACCAGAATTTGAATGAATGTAAAGTGATTTGTCTGCGCATGAGGGTCACTATTTGTTTGTAGATTGTGTTGCATTTGTTTTCAGAATTTTGGCACAACTGTTTCGCTGTTTTTCCCATTAAAAAATCTACAAATGCCCTCCTCACAATTTGCAAACAAACACAGTCTAACTTGTATTTTCAAACCACTGTAAAAAGACATTCTTACACATTCTGTGCAAAGCTCAGCATGCAAGTGTTGAATCTGTGTTTGCAGATCACAGGGCATTCACAGATCCTTTTGGTTTTGGCATCAATTTACCCCCATATGTTTTCCTCAAAAACCTTCATTTCTTTTCCACTGAAGAAAGAAAGACATGAACATCTTGGATGACGAGGGGGAGAGTAAACTATCAGGACATTTTCATTCTGAGGTGAACTACTCCTTTAAACACTGGAAACGCACCATTATAAATAGAGACGCCACTGGTGCCACAACATCTGGAAGAAGATTCACCTTGAAAGCACTTACCAATCACAACGTTTTTAAACTCTAAACTCTGGAAAGATGTTTTCCCGTTCACACCTCTCCAGTTCACAGTTTTGGCCAAGTCATTTTTGATGGCCTGCTTCATTATTCTCCACACCGTGTCCTTCACGTCCACTCCGCCCAGCAACCCCAGCTCATCCACCTGGAATGGTTTTAAAACACCTCTTACTGTGGCGTAGGCAGAACACATGGTTTGAATGCCATTCAAATAAAACACTAAAACTAAAAGTGATTCTGATATATTGGCAAATTACACGCTAAGAAAATCCCTTGCAGTGGCTCTGCTACTAGATTTATTTATGGAGAAGAGAAAGAAAAAGATGTCTGTGTTCCTGGCTGAGCTTTTAGTGTTGTTCTGGAAAGTTTGAAGCTGATTGGTTGGTTCTTGTCACATGACCGGCGTACATTTAAAATAACGAAATCCTGTTTTTTTCGGCCTTCCTAAAGCGGAGAAACTTTGAAAAGCTTGAAAAGCCTTTTAACACTATTACTCAGCAGCAAACAACCACAATCATCACTATTTTCAAAAGACTGCTTTCTGAACCATGCAGTTCGATGCAGTTATAAATGACACAACTGTAACATCACATCTAAAATGTTAGAGAGGTATAAAATAAAGAACAAGAAAGTAAAGTTTGTGGGACAAACTTTGATGTTGGCTTGACAAAGACGTATAAAAGTTTGAAAGCTTTAAATTTAGTGAAAAGGAAAGAGAAAGATATTGCTAGCATGAATAAACATCTTTTGCTAACATGTTTTAACACATTACTAACATGAATTAGCACTTTGTTAGCATGAATTAGCATTTTGCTAGTATGAATTAACCGGTTTTAACACATTGATAACATTTAATAAGCATGTTGTTAACATGTTTTAACACATTTTAACATGAATTAGAATGTTGCTAGCATGTTTTAGCATTTTGTTAGCATGTTGCTAACGTGAATTAGCATGTTGTTAGCATTAATAGCATATTTTAGCATGAATTAACATGCTGCTTCCATGTTTTAACATGTTGTCCTAGGATAGTCATTAAGCTTTGCTAGTGATAGACAGCTTAAAAAATACTCTAAGTTTTTTTTAAAGTTTAAGTTTTCACCCCCTTATTGAAAGTCTGAGACTTTTCGTAGGTTTGATCGTCCGTTTAACAAAAATCATAAGTTGGATCAGTTAGAAAAGATACAGCGACTGAGTCAGAACAGTCTGAGTTTTGTGGTTGTAGCTTTAAAGATCTAAGAGAAGAAACTACTTCAAATTTTTGCGAAGAATAATAATAATAAGCTTAAATAGTAGATCAGCGTTACGTTTTACACACGCTCTAAGCGGTAGACCAATCACAACACACTGGGGATGGCCAATCAGAGCAGACTACACTTTTCAGAAGGCGGGTTTTAATGAAACCGACTCTAAAACCGAGAGTTCAGACAGAAGATCAAAACAGGTGCCGCAACAATGTAACTTAAGTCGAAAAAACATTCGTTTTTTAACATTAAATGATGTAAACGTATTCTAAAATGTATGAACCTTTAAGTGAGCATAATAGGACGTTCAAAAAGAGGTTGTATAATAAATGTCTCTTCAGAAGAATTGGATTCATATATTTTAATGTACAGCCTCTTTATGTTTTGAAGCAGCGAATTAGACTTTTGAAATGGATGGACAGAAATCTCTCAGATTTCATTACAAATATCTTAATTTGTGCTTCAAAGTCTTATGAGTTTGGAACAACACGATAAACAGCATTTATAAAACAGTTAGTTCCAGTCCTTGATTCTGATTGGTCAATAGCTGTGTTTTATTCACGATAAAACAACGCTTTGACCGCTTCACCCAACGGTTCTCTGTATCACTACACAACACCCCTAGCAACCACTCTTAGCAACGCAAACATATCTTCTCCGTGTTCACAAGTTTCAGTCCTTTCAATATAAAAGTCTTCTCTACTGACAGACTCACTCATAAATAGTCTTTGCCGCCATCTAATGGTGAAATAATAACTTCTGTAGCGGTTAACGGTCAGGGACTATTTTTTCCAGCGGAAGGAAGGTTTGTAGAGATTTTACTTCATAAAAGTTGCATTGATACATATTTTTGGGTGTTAATATTTGTATTGTGTGGTAACCGTTTAATAAAAGCGAGGCTAGTGCTGTATCGTGAATAATACAGCTTACGTAAACAAGCGTAAGTGAGAGTCACGCACCACTTTCCTTCGGGTCTCCGGACAGGATCGCAGCTGGTTCTCCAGGGCGGATAACGACCTCAGGTCTTCGATGGGAAAGCGTCTTTGATTTAAACAGTCGGCGTCTGAGTTTTCCCGCACACCGTGTGATTGGAGATCCTGGACCATCCTTATTAAGCTCATCTGCTGCCCAATAACAATCTCCTGTTTCGTGGTGAGGTCGTGAAGAAGCGCTGAAACATTAAACACAGGAATTGTAAAGTTACATACGAGTCTCACACTTAAAGCCCCCATGAAATCAAAATGGACAATTCATATTTTTTTTATTGAATATCGCAGTGTTTATTCTAAATGATTTATAGGTGCACATCATCATTATTGTTTTGGTAATCTTGAATCAGAATAACTTCCTCTTGCAGCATCTCTTCTCTGATGATGTGGGCGGGGCAACCTGTCACTCACATGAGATCAGCCAATAGCAAACCACAACCATCCAATCAACTCCTTATGGACACAATCAAGCCCCGCCCTCATTGTTCTTGTTCCAGAAGCGTTTCACTCGGATATACGGCACAATAGAGGAGAAAAGACGAGTGCAACTTACATTTCATGGCGACTTTAAAGTCCCCCTGTGGTGAAAATCCAGCTTTTAAAGTTGTTTATGTGTCTATGTGGTGTTTTTAATCTGCTTTAAGACAAACCATGTGTGAATTCATAAGTCGACTCCATTGCTGAGTATTTCCTCCTTCAAACTGCAGTGAACCAAAGACAGTCTCAAACACACGCTTTGAAATCGCTGGTGTTTCTGACGTCACAAACTACCTTGTAACCAATCAGATCAACGTGTGATCGTCAACCAGTGGATCTCTGAGCTGAGTGAGTGAGTGGAGGTGGGGCTCATTTGCATATTCATAGAACTGTGCATACTAAATGAGGCAAGGGTGTCGAGTTACATTCAAGATATTTTAAGGCATGAAGAATTAAAAAATGTTTAAATAAGTCATTTTGGTGATCAAAGATGAGCTTTAAGGGATAAAATTATTGACTACACTTTATTGTTAGCTATAACAATAAAGATATTGTTCTAAAAGTGTAAAAGAATAGCACAACAGTGAACGATATAGTTGGAATCATTTGTCCAGATGATGAATGATAAAACACTGACAGCCAATCAGAATCCATCCTGATTCAAAGCGCTCGAGTATTTAAAGCGACGGACGCGTATAATAAACAGAACATTAACGTTCTTGATGTGCAAGAACGCTAACAAACCTCAACAAACCCGTCTCCATACCGGCGTGATGATTCCGATCTTCAACCAGAAGGAACTGGATAATATTCTGAATGTTCTGATCCAATCTGACCTCTGACCTGTAATGCTGCCTGAATCATAATCACACACTGTTCGCTCGTTGGCCAGAGGAGAACTGAGCGACTGAGTCTGGGTTCTCTCAAGGTTTTTTTTCCCCCCGGAAAACAGGACTTAATATCTTATGCCATTTTACTCATCTAGTAAATGCATCTTGATTTGAGAGTTTTTAGATATTTGGACTGGAAACAAGACAAAAATACTAAGTAAGAAAAGCATTTTTTGCAGTGTATATATGATCTAAATGAATACCTTTTTTTCCAACAGAAATGAACCATCACTGAACTTCCTTAAGCTGGACTGTGACGCTATTTTCTTCTAGAAAAACAAACTTTGTTGCATTATTTTCCTGTTATCTCTGTAAAGCTGCTTTGAAACACTCTGTGTTGTAAAAAGCGCTGTATAAATAAAGGAGACTTGACTTGATGCGCTCGGCCTTTACTCTCGATAGAGGATCTGCTTCTTACATCTGATGAAGGGGTCGCAGCACGAGAGGCTCGTCTCCTGAGGCCACAGCGATGGAGTCGCCGGTTCCGGAGACTGGGGGTCCGGTGTGGTTCTCTCGGGCCACGGCTCGGGAAGCTCAATCGCTTGGCATGAAGACGACGACCCCAGAGTCACATGATGCCACTCCAACACGGGCGGAGTCGAGGTTTCACTCGGGCCCGTCTGGGGCCGCACGGGGGCCAGGGTTCGACTCGGCTGGAGCTCAGTAGAAGATGATAAAATAGTTTTTTTGCATGGAGGTTGTGTTTGAGGGGCTTGTGGTACATTAGTGTTCTGGGGTGCGACGGCCTCCAAACCAGCGTCGTATTCATCCAGAAGCCGTCTGTTCCGTCTAGAGATTGGATAATTATTAAGTTAGGGTGTTACATCCGTAATATTCAGCGAAATATGTGTGTGTGTTCATACAGCAAGTCCTCAAGCAGTGTTTCTGTCTCATTCTCCAGCACAAATATCTAAACATTCTTAAATCAAGATTCATTTACTGGAGAAGAAGCAAAATGACTGTTTGTGCTTAAAACAAGAACAAATATAGAGTCAGAAAAATAATCTTTATTCTAAGAGAAAACAAGACTATTTTTCTGACTCCATTGGCAGATATTTGTTCTTGTTTTAAGCTCAAACTCACTTCATTTGAATCATTTTTTCATTAAACAAGACTTAATATCTTCAGTCATTTTGCTTTAGGGATTAGCGATGCATGATATATCGGCCACCATATCGGTATCGGTTATGGTTATCGGCGTGATGAGAAAATTTATCGACATCATATCGGCTACATAAAATTATTCTGAGAACATCATTATAATTGTGTGTTTGGGACGTGGCTTTTAATGGTGAGACTTTTGTTTGTGTAATCAGGCTCTCAAAAATGATATATAAAAATTTGGATTTAGATTTATCGGCCAATATATCGGTTATCGGCTTTCAAATATAAAAAATTATCGGTATCGGCCAAAATGTTCATATCTAACATTAGCATCCCTAATCTTAATTTAAGAATGTTTAGATATTTGTGCTGGAAAACAAGACAGAAACACTGAGGAAGAACATCATTATTCTGGACTAAGTTTACATGTGCACGATAATGTGATTATTTAAAGATGTTGACATGACACAAGCAAACGTCTTAGTCTTCACTCCCGCTTACAGTTTTCATTATTCTGATAATTCGCTAAGAATCATAATAATGTTGTGTTACTGGCCGATGTTTTAATCTACTTACATCAAATGACACACTTCTATGGACTTATTGGACCAATATACCGCATTATATTAATGCTGCACAACATGAACTCGGTTTCTTAAGATGTGATTCCTTATTTAGCGCTGCGTTCATGAGTCTGTGAATGTGTTCGTCACATGGTCAGAGTGGAGTAGATGCCATTAGTGTTTACATGCCATTTACTGTGATTCGCCACATACTGTATTTCACTACGATTATGAGCGTGGAAGTATTGTGATTACATGAGGTAAATATTGCCTAATGTAATCGCATGTAAACATGATACAAAGACCTTTTAGACAGATTTACACACACAATATAGCCAATCCTACTTTATTTTGTGTTTGAGTGGCCTCGGGGAGCCAGACCCGTCCTGTAACCGGAGATCATTCTGCTGTTCCACAAGAGGAAGCTTTCGCATCGCTTCACTATAATTATCTATCAACGACAGGGATACAAAATCAAAATACAAACACATTTGTTTAGTGCGGTTACACTGCAAAAATGCTTTTCTTACTTAGTATTTTTGTCTTGTTTCCAGTCCAAATATCAAAAAGTTCTTAAATCAAGAAGCATTTACTAAAGTAGTAAAATGCCATAAGATATTATGTCCTGTTTTATGGGTAAATAAATCAAAATTAAGTGAGTTGTTGCTTAAAAAAAGCTAAATTATCTGCCAATGGGGTGAGAAATATAATGTTAATTCAAACAGAAACAAGATTATTTTTCTTACCCAATTGGAAAATCATTTTTCTTGTTTTAAGCACAAATCACTTAATTTTGATTTATTTACCCATAAAACAAGACATCATTTCTTATGGCATTTTACTACTTTAGTAAATGCTTCTTGATTTAAGAATTTTTTGATATTTGGACTGGAAACAAGACTAAGAAAATATGAAAAGAAAAGAAAAATTACTAAGTAAGAAATGCATTTTTTGCAGTGTAACCTTTCAAATTAAATGCATTATGAAGGAAGGATTTCTACATACTTGCAGTGTACATGATTTTAACCTTATACGCAGACCAAGACTCCTGCGGCTGCTCCGCACTCTCGCTCGCTCTCTGAACTCCTTCATCCATGTACGGAGGCCACGAACACACACCGTTCTTCACCCAGAACGCAGGCACGACCTCCACCTCTTCAGTGTCCACAAAGCTGACGATGTGGTACATGTTTCCTGCCAACACAACTAATATGAATCAATTTATTGTGAATCCTAGATCTCATACTTGTGTGGATTGTCTAAAGGCCCTGATGTACTCATGGCAAAGATCTTCTATTCTTCATTTGTTGTACTTTATTGTTCAGAATTGGTCTTTGGTCTCGCCATACAATCACAAAACAATTAAGAATACACAACATCCACAATATCAAAGCTTAAAAAACTCACATTTCCTACCCCTGACTTATTGCACAAATTGGTACAAAAGTTTGTTTATATATTGCTTTATTTCTTTTGGTGTTCTATAATGACGACGAGATGGTAATAATTCAAAAACATGATTTAAAGGGTGTGTTGTGTCTCTTGTTATAGTCAAAGCTTTTCTCTGAACAGCAATTTCATATAATTGATCGACTGACTTTAACTTGGATCCCATTATTTTACATGCTAATCTTGTAATTCTGTTTAATTTTCCTTTATTCACCGATGTAACTTGCCCAAACCACACAGTTATGTTATACCCTAAAACACTCTCAATTAAACTAATATAAACTCTTTGTAGAACAACCAAGAATAGCCTTGAGGTGAAAAGAAGTTTGAAATAGTGGTATACTGTTAGCGAATGTCCCAAAACTGCTGTTTGAGCGCTTTCCTCTCAAAAACTAAATAAACGCACAACAAAAATGTGAAAACAGAAGCTCAGAAAGCATCTGATCATACAGCACTTTCTACAATAGATCGCTTTAAATCATCAGCTTTACAGTATTAAACTTGAAAAACAGTGTCAGCTTCAGTTTCTGCTATAAAGCGTCTCTCGGGGTGTGTTCATGATCATGTGACCTCGACCGACTGAACAGAAGAAATGAAGATTTACACCTCAAAAAGGGCGGAGCCTCAGAGACACGCCCACTTATTACATCATCATCAACACGGACCAGTGGGAGATCAGAGGTGTTTACCAGCCGGAGTCAGAAAGATTTCTTTGGCAAGCTCGAAAAACAAACTCCAAACAAACTTTGTTTTGGCTCAATTTAGTTTGAAATTAAGTTCAGCGGTTCTGTACGGTTCGTCCACGTGCCGGCGGTTCGGAGACACACCTGAGACGAATCGCTCACCTGTTTCCAGAGGAGAAGCGTCCAAACTCAGGGCTCCCGAGTTCACTGGATATTCCTGGGACACTGGTGAATTCCACATTCCACCGGGCTTCATTTTACTCGTTAGCATAAAATCACTTCCTACAGATTGACGAACAAAGAACAGAGTTCATAATTCAGAGAGGCCCATAATTCTAAAGATTAGTTCATTCTAGTACTAGAACAAGTCCTGATATGAAGTGATCTCTGACCAACTCTAGCTGGCCCTGTTGTTCCCGTGCTGAAACTATCCTGGTCTTCCACTTCTGGACCCAACGGGGAAAGAGCAGGAGAAACTAGGGATGAAAACAATCACCAAATAAGCATTAAATTATATTAGAATATCATATTTTTGCATCTGATATAAAACAGAAAAGCACTATCATAATTCTTAGTGTGTTTTACTCGGTCCACTGTCCCACTGTTCGTCCTCCATGTGTTCTTCTTTGATCTGAATGGATTTGATTCCGTCTTCCTGCATGAGCCTGCATAACTCTGATGAGGAGAAAAAAGTGAAAGATTATGGATAAAACATGAAATACAACATATACAGATACATGCATTGTTAAAGGTGCAGTAAGAGATTTCTGAGAAATGCTGTTGATATTCGAAATCACCAAAACAAACGCCTCTACCCATCTTGATAGCTCCGCCCCCAAAGTCACAATCACCTCCCCCATCATGAGTGGACACGCCCCTTATTGCTGATTGGCTACAAGTGTTTTGTGGTGCTCGGTCTGATCCACTTTTAAGAGTCACAAATCGCTTACTGCACCTTTAAATTCAATCTGTTCATCATTTAAAGCCATCGAGTCTCTTTAGAAAAATTGTCTAAACCGATCAATTCATATAGATTAGTTTTACAATCTCATTATGAACTGTTCAAAGTGGTAGTTGCATAGACTATCAATGGAGGGACAGAAATCTCTTCTCATCTTTCATTTGTGTTCTGAAGATGAACAGAAGTCTTTGTTTGGAACGACATGAGGGTGAGTAATTTTATGAAAGAATTTTCATTTTTGGGTGAACCCTTTTAGTACTGTAACATAATAATGAATCAAAGCACACCCAGATAGCAAATGATATCTGACCCCTCATCCGGGCCTCATCTATGGCACATATGGCTCAGTTTTGGCAGTGGAAAAGGTCACATGGGCCACATCTGGGCCACACACAGCAAGCCACAACTCACACTAAAACCAGCTTGCTGTGTGTGGCCCAGATGTGGCCCATGTGACCTTTTCCACTGCCAAAACTGAGCCATATGTGCCATAGATGAGGCCCGGATATAGTATGCTATCTGGGTATGGAATGAGAAATAGAAAATTAGATGATGAAAACGCACCTTTGCCCCGCCTGGCAGTGGGCGGAGTCACACAGACCAAAACAAAAACAAACATTCCAACACGGAACGCATATTTCAAAGTAAAACAACTGGCTGTAGAAGTGTTTATCAGAGAGAAGAGTATGTGAACTTAGCATGTTTCCTAAATATCTGCAAACAAATGGTATTTTTATGCTTTAGTAGAGTGAAAAAGTTACATACAGCACCTCTAAAGAGTGAAAGGAGCAGAAGTCAGGGATGAGTCCCGCATCATGTTGGGTTTAAACAGTGTCATGTGTGAACTGAAGTACCTCTCTGTCCGCTGGTGTTGACTTGTGTTCCCACTGAGCGCAGGTTCGACTGGTTCTGTCGGGCTGATCGCAGTTCGCTCTCGGTAAACTGCAGTTTGAGCATCAGCGTCTCGACCTCCATCTTCCGGCGCGTCATCTCCTGCTCCACCGCGCGACTCATCTCCAGCAGCGCGCATTTGGCGAAGCGCTCGAGGATTGACGCGAGCGTCGCGTGGATATCAGCCGATGCAGACATTAGAGCCGCTTAATGGCGAATAATACAAGGCTATTGTTTTTTTTATAAAGACTAGGGTGATTCTGAGCCTTTTCTCGCGCCGGGTTAATAGTCGAGCATGTACCAATGTTTACACAAATCTCACAAAAGAGATGACCAGTTCCCAGTGAAGTGACGTCAACGTTTGAAGGACCAATAGATGTCGGATGGTTTCGTTTCAATACATTAAAACCTAGTTTAGAAGCGCCATAGAAAAACGCACTGACCCGATTTACTGAGAGATTTGTGTTTCACAACATACTGACACGTTTTGGTTACACTTTATTTTAAGGTGTCAGTGTTACAGTGTAATTATATATGTAAGTACTGAGTATTATTACATGTACTTACTATAGGGTTAGGGTAGGATTAGGTTAAGGGTTAGTTGCATGTAATTATGCATAATTTACTGTTATTACTATGGTAAGTATGTTACATATGTAAAAGGACACTGTAAAATAAAGTGTTACCAAAGTTTTAATTCTAAATATTAATTTTCAACAGAGCAGAAGTTAATTCTAGTGAATATTTGACCATGGCGAAAGAGGTAATCATTATCACATCCGTATTTATTTTTTGATCTACAAGTCTTGCATCATGACAACTTTGTTGTTTATAATAAACATTTTGTGCCCAATTTTAGAGATGGCCAGACTTAACATTCTGAAACCTGAAATATATATATATCTGAATATGAGTAAAAACATATTCAGCAAAAGATACACCACATATTTATAGTGAAAATACTAATTTATTGAAATTAAATGCATAGCGTGTTGAATGTGTACAACAACAGAAATTAAAATACATAAAACAATTTCCTGTCTACAGATTGTCTTATTCTTAATTAAGCCGTTGTGTTAGGTCTTTATGTATTTGTATTTAAATGCATTAGCATTTATAACACTATGATCACAACATTAAACCATTAAGGGTGAAAATGAACACCACTGACATCAGATAATTAGCTAATATGGTAACACTTTACAATAAGATTCATTTGTCAACATTAAGTTAATACAATAACTAACATGAACTATCAATATATTCTTACAGCTTCTTATATATCAATACATTCTTACTATCAATATATTCTTTGTTTATGTTAGTTTACACTGCATTAACTAATATTAACATACAAATTTTGATCTTAAAAACTTTAAATTAACATGAATGTTCAAATTAACATGAACTAGAAGAATTTATTATTGTTAGTTCATGAAACTACTTTATAGTAAAGTGTTACCATTAATATTCATAAGGGTGGGTGAGTTTATTTTGTGTGAATAGAATACTTAGATTTACTTGTAAAAAATATTTATTAAATGATTTGAGATACATAAGCTATACAAACAGTCTCACCCCCATATATATTTTATCATAAGAAAATTTGTAAATTGAAAAATAATATCAGAATATTAAAGAGTATAAAAGGTTTTGGTACATACACAACTTTCCTTTCTTTTCACACAATATTTTACACTACACGATCATGTTATGGAAGCTTGTTTCTGTCACGGAATAAAAAAGGTAATTGCGACGTAGATATAAACTCGCAGTTACACTTTATTTTAAGGTGTCTTTGTTACACTGTAATTATACATTTAAGTACTGAGTAATATTAAGTATTACATTTACTTACTATGGGGTAATGGTTAGGATGAGGGTTAGTTGCATGTAATTACATATAATTTATAGTTATTACTATAGTAACTGCATGTAACACGTGTAACAAGGACACTGTAACAAAGTGTTACCATACCAGGCTAGGATGAGGGTTTGGCTTAGTTGCATGTAATTATGTATCATTTATAGTTATTACTATAGTAACAACATGTCACACGTGTAACAAGTACACATTAACATAGTGTTACCAAATTCACAATTGCGAGTTATAAAGTCCAAATTGCAAAATGTGATTTTTAATCTGTGACGGAAACGAGCTTCCACATGATGCGCTTTAGTTGGTTAGTTAGTCAGTTTTTCCATCTTTCCTGCTGTCTCTGTCCCAGTGAGCGCCGGATAACCTGTCCGTGTTTTCTCTCTCTCTGCTCCTCTTCACCGTGGCGCGAGCGACGGCTTCATCAAAACACATGCTGATGCCGCTGTTCCTCTTCCCCTCTTTCTCCGTTTCCCTGTGCAGATCTTTCCTCCGATCCACCACACCATCCCAACTCCCCGGGCGCTCTCTCGGACCCTCGTCCTCCGGCTTCTCCTCAGCGTCTCTGTGCTCTTTCTCTTCTTCGCTCAGCAGTTCCTCCACTCCTTTATCCTCGTGCTGTCCGTCCGTCAGCGGTGTGTGTCTGTGCTCGAACTGCTTTCTGAGCGCGAAGGCCGTGAGTTTTGAGTTTTGAGGTTTGGGTGGGACGGCGGGAACCGCTCTGGCTTGATTTGCCACACGTTTGGGAGCCGTTGATGAGATGCTTTCGTTTTCTTCACACTGAATCTCATCTGCTTCAGGATCATCTCTACCTTCTTTTCCTTCAACTATCTCCTCAATGTTTACCTCAGCAAAACCTTCTGTTTTTACGTTCACGTCCTCCTCAGTGTTTCGTTCATGGCTTTCCACTGAATCTTCCTTTCTTTCATCTTGTTCTCCTTCTTTTACAGGTTCATCCTTTGCATTTTCCTCTTCTTCCTCAAATTCTCCACTATTTTCCACTGAATCTTCCTTTCTTTCATCTTGTTCTTCTTTTACAGGTTCACCCTTTGCATTTTCCTCTTCTTCCTCAAATTCTCCACTATTTTCCACTAAATCTTCCTTTCTCTCATCTTGCTCTCCTTCTTCTACAGTTTCATCCTTTGCATTTTCCTCTTCTTCCTCAAAATCTCCACTATTTTCTATTAAATCTTCCTTTTTTTCATCTTGTTCTACTTTTACATATTCATCCTTTGCATTTTCCTCTTCTTCAGCACATTCTCCACTATTTTCCATTAAATCTTCTTTCCTTTCATCTTGTTCTCCTTCTTTTACAGTTTCATCCTTTGCATTTTCCTCTTCTTCATCACATTCTCCACTATTTTCCACTAAATCTTCTTTCCTTTCATCTTGTTCTCCTTTTACAGTTTCATCCTTTGCATTTTCCTCTTCTTCTTCACATTCTCCACTATTTTCCATTAAATCTTCTTTCCTTTCATCTTGTTCTCCTTCTTTTACAGTTTCATCCTTTGCATTTTCCTCTTCTTCCTCAAAATCTCCACTATTTTCTATTAAATCTTCCTTTTTTTCATCTTGTTCTACTTTTACATATTCATCCTTTGCATTTTCCTCTTCTTCAGCACATTCTCCACTATTTTCCACTAAATCTTGTCTCTCATCTTGTTCTCCTTCTTTTACAGTTTCATCCTTTGCATTTTCCTCTTCTTCCTCACATTTTCCACTATTTTCCACTAAATCTTCCTTTCTCTCATCTTGTTGTCTTTCTTTTACAGATTCAACCTTTGAATTTTCCTCTTTCTCCTCCAAATCTTCTTTCCTTTCAGTCGCGCTCACTTCTTTCTCATCACTAGATTCTTCAACTGATCCAGTCTTTGCATCTTCTTCATCATCGTCACACTTTTCTTCCTCTGTGTCTGTTTTGTTCTCACACTCTTTCAACTCTTCTGACTCCGTTTCCTCACTCTTCTCATCCTCAGTCTCTCGCTCGCTCATAATCGCTGTTTGTTTCTCCGATGGTTGATCTTGAGGAGCCAGTGAGTTGCAGTCGACAACAGTGAGCTCATTGATCATCACCTCACTGTTACCATGGTAACCGTCAACATCAGCACCTGGGAGCTCATTGGTCTCAGTTTTTTCGGGCTCTGGTGAAGAAGGTATCGAGTCCGGTCCGAAATATGTGTCCTCGTCACTGGCTTCATCTTCCCTTCTGTACACAAAAAAAGGTGTAAAATATTACAGTAACACTTTATTTTACAGTGTCCTTGTTACCTATGTTACATGAACAGTAAACTATGCATAATTACATGCAACTAACCCTCAACCAAATCCTAATCCTACCCTAACCCTATAGTAAGTACATGTAGTTAAATAATATTACTCAGTACTAAAATATATAATTACACTGTAACAACGACACCTTAAAATAAAGTGTAACTAATATTACACAAGAACTACACATTTTATGTTGTTCCAACTCAACATAAAAAGTCTTTGTAACTTGAAACACAAATGGAGACTAGCGGAAGAGATTATAAATTCATATGCTTCAGGTACTTACATCAACGTGTGTTTCTCATTCCCAGCATCCTCTTCTTTCTCGTTTTCATCCGTCTTTAATACACCTGAACTGAGATGAAAAGCGTTTGCACTATTGTCTCTCAATGTAGGAGCGGTAGGAATCACGTCTTCCGATTGGTCGGCATCTTTACTGTTCTCTGGAGGAAGTACGTTTTGCATCCCATCTAAGCAATCTGATTGGTTACTGCAGTGAACCGCTACATCGCTGCTAGCAGGAGTGTCAACGGTGGTTTCTGGACCCGACCAAGAGAGACCCTGAAAACACCGACTGGATGGGAGACTGTGACAAAACATGTCCTCATATTCAGACCCTTTATCAGACTCATCATCATCATCATCATCATCATCACCAGGGCTGTAGTCGTCGTCGTCTGATGATAATAATGACAGAGCTGGTAGGAAGGGGCGGGACTTGTAAGGCAAACTGTGTGATTTCCCAGGAATAAGCCTGTGTGCGAACGACGGGCTGATGATTTTGGCTGCCGGTGTTTCAGAGTCACTAGTGCAGTTTTGCAATGAGCATGAAATGGCCCGATTATCCTGTTTTTGATCTTCCTCTTCCTCGTATTCCATTTCGAAACAAGGTGCTTCGACTGAAAACTCAACCTGGCAAACGGAGAGAAAGCGAGACAGACGTCAGATGCAGGAAGAGAAGCATCGAGAGACAATATAAACACTGATTCAAACAAAAGCCAACAGTATTAAACTACACATTTTAACTAATTATTGACTACAGGGGGACTTTAACATTTTATTTGATAATATTTTAATAAATAATGTAAATTAAATTATCATAAATAATAAACCAATTATTTTATTATTAGTGCTGTCTAATCGATTAATCGCATCTAATATACAAATCTGTAAATGTATAATATGTGTGCGTAGAAATGTGAAAAAGACAGGACACTTTTGAATTCCATGGTTTTATGTATCAGAGCATAATAAAAATGATCTTGTCCTTAGCATAATTAGGTAAATACAACCTCAGATGAACAACAACACGACATATCACACCGTGTATTTATTTAACAAAAATAAAGCCAAAATGAAGAAGCCATGAGTGATAAATTAAAACACAATGCCAAGAGGAAAGACATCAGAAATGATCTTAGAGAAGCAATTGTTGCTGCCATCAAGGGCGCAATAACTACAGACCTCCAAACTTCGTGTGGCCTTCAGATTAGCTCAAGAACAGTGCGTAGAGCTTCATGGAATGGGTTTCCATGGCAGAGTGGTGTAAAGCGTGGGATGCAGTGGTGTAAAGTGTGGGATACAGTGGCGTAAAGCGTGGGATGCAGTGGCGTAAAGTGTGGGATGCAGTGGTGTAAAGCGTGGGATGCAGTGGCGTAAAGCGTGGGATGCAGTGGTGTAAAGCGTGGGATGCAGTGGTGTAAAGCGTGGGATGCAGTGGAGTAAAGCGTGGGATGCAGTGGCGTAAAGTGTGGGGTGCAGTGGTGTAAAGCGTGGGATGCAGTGGCGTAAAGCGTGGGATGCAGTGGCGTAAAGCGTGGGATGCAGTGGCGTAAAGCGTGGGATCAGTGGCGTAAAGCGTGGGATGCAGTGGCGTAAAGCGTGGGATGCAGTGGTGTAAAGCGTGGGATGCAGTGGTGTAAAGCGTGGGATGCAGTGGTGTAAAGCGTGGGATGCAGTGGTGTAAAGCGTGGGATGCAGTGGTGTAAAGCGTGGGATGCAGTGGTGTAAACCGTGGGATGCAGTGGAGTAAAGCGTGGGATGCAGTGGTGTAAAGTGTGGGATCAGTGGCGTAAAGCGTGGGATGCAGTGGCGTAAAGTGTGGGATGCAGTGGTGTAAAGCGTGGGATGCAGTGGCGTAAAGCGTGGGATGCAGTGGTGTAAAGCGTGGGATGCAGTGGCGTAAAGTGTGGGATGCAGTGGTGTAAAGCGTGGGATGCAGTGGCGTAAAGCGTGGGATGCAGTGGTGTAAACCGTGGGATGCAGTGGAGTAAAGCGTGGGATGCAGTGGTGTAAAGCGTGGGATGCAGTGGAGTAAAGCGTGGGGTGCAGTGGTGTAAAGCGTGGAATGCAGTGGCGTAAAGCGTGGGATGCAGTGGTGTAAAGCGTGGGATGCAGTGGAGTAAAGCGTGGGGTGCAGTGGCGTAAAGCGTGGAATGCAGTGGCGTAAAGCGTGGGATGCAGTGGCGTAAAGCGTGGGATGCAGTGGCGTAAAGTGTGGGATGCAGTGGCGTAAAGCGTGGGATGCAGTGGCGTAAAGCGTGGGATGCAGTGGCGTAAAGCGTGGGATGCAGTGGCGTAAAGCGTGGGATGCAGTGGTGTAAAGCGTGGGATGCAGTGGTGTAAAGCGTGGGATGCAGTAGCGTAAAGTGTGGGATGCAGTGGCGTAAAGCGTGGGATGCAGTGGTGTAAAGTGTGGGATGCAGTGGTGTAAAGCGTGGGATGCAGTGGCGTAAAGCGTGGGATGCAGTGGTGTAAAGCGTGGAATGCAGTGGCGTAAAGCGTGGAATGCAGTGGTGTAAAGTGTGGGATGCAGTGGTGTAAAGCGTGGGATGCAGTGGTGTAAACCGTGGGATGCAGTGGAGTAAAGCGTGGGATGCAGTGGTGTAAAGTGTGGGATCAGTGGCGTAAAGCGTGGGATGCAGTGGTGTAAAGCGTGGGATGCAGTGGTGTAAAGCGTGGGATGCAGTAGCGTAAAGTGTGGGATGCAGTGGCGTAAAGCGTGGGATGCAGTGGTGTAAAGTGTGGGATGCAGTGGTGTAAAGCGTGGGATGCAGTGGCGTAAAGCGTGGGATGCAGTGGTGTAAAGCGTGGAATGCAGTGGCGTAAAGCGTGGAATGCAGTGGTGTAAAGTGTGGGATGCAGTGGTGTAAAGCGTGGGATGCAGTGGCGTAAAGTGTGGGATGCAGTGGCGTAAAGCGTGGGATGCAGTGGTGTAAAGTGTGGGATGCAGTGGTGTAAAGCGTGGGATGCATTGGCGTAAAGCGTGGGATGCAGTGGTGTAAAGCATGGGATGCAGTGGTGTAAAGCGTGGGATACAGTGGTGTAAAGCGTGGGATACAGTGGTGTAAAGCATGGGATGCAGTGGTGTAAAGCGTGGGATACAGTGGTGTAAAGCGTGGGATACAGTGGTGTAAAGCGTGGGATGCAGTGGCGTAAAGTGTGGGATACAGTGGTGTAAAGCGTGGGATACAGTGGTGTAAAGCATGGGATGCAGTGGTGTAAAGCGTGGGATACAGTGGTGTAAAGCATGGGATGCAGTGGTGTAAAGCGTGGAGTAAAGCGTGGGATGCAGTGGCGTAAAGCGTGGAATGCAGTGGCGTAAAGCGTGGGATGCAGTGGTGTAAAGTGTGGGATGCAGTGGTGTAAAGCGTGGTGTAAAGCGTGGGATGCAGTGGCGTAAAGCGTGTGATGCAGTGGTGTAAAGTGTGGGATGCAGTGGCGTAAAGCGTGGGATGCAGTGGTGTAAAGTGTGGGATGCAGTGGTGTAAAGCGTGGGGTGCAGTGGCGTAAAGTGTGGAATGCAGTGGCGTAAAGCGTGGAATGCAGTGGCGTAAAGCGTGGAATGCAGTGGCGTAAAGCGTGGGATGCAGTGGTGTAAAGCATGGGATGCAGTGGTGTAAAGCGTGGTGTAAAGCGTGGGATGCAGTGGCGTAAAGCGTGTGATGCAGTGGTGTAAAGTGTGGGATGCAGTGGCGTAAAGCGTGGGATGCAGTGGTGTAAAGTGTGGGATGCAGTGGTGTAAAGCGTGGGGTGCAGTGGCGTAAAGTGTGGAATGCAGTGGCATAAAGTGTGGGGTGCAGTGGTGTAAAGCGTGGGATTCAGTGGAGTAAAGCGTGGTGTAAAGCGTGGGATGCAGTGGCGTAAAGCGTGGGATGCAGTGGTGTAAAGCATGGGATGCAGTGGCATAAAGTGTGGGGTGCAGTGGTGTAAAGCGTGGGATTCAGTGGAGTAAAGCGTGGTGTAAAGCGTGGGATGCAGTGGCGTAAAGCGTGGGATTCAGTGGAGTAAAGCGTGGCGTAAAGTGTGGAATGCAGTGGCGTAAAGCGTGGGATTCAGTGGAGTAAAGCGTGGTGTAAAGCGTGGGATGCAGTGGCGTAAAGCGTGGGATGCAGTGGTGTAAAGCATGGGATGCAGTGGTGTAAAGCGTGGAGTAAAGCGTGGGATGCAGTGGCGTAAAGCGTGGGATGCAGTGGTGTAAAGCGTGGGGTGCAGTGGTGTAAAGCGTGGGGTGCAGTGGGGTAAAGCGTGGGATGCAGTGGTGTAAAGCGTGGGGTGCAGTGGGGTAAAGCGTGGGATGCAGTGGTGTAAAGCGTGGAGTAAAGCGTGGGATGCAGTGGCGTAAAGCGTGGGATGCAGTGGTGTAAAGCGTGGAGTAAAGCGTGGGATGCAGTGGCGTAAAGCGTGGGATGCAGTGGTGTAAAGCGTGGGATGCAGTGGTGTAAAGCGTGGAGTAAAGCGTGGGATGCAGTGGCGTAAAGCGTGGGATGCAGTGGCGTAAAGCGTGGGATGCAGTGGTGTAAAGCGTGGGGTGCAGTGGTGTAAAGCGTGGGGTGCAGTGGGGTAAAGCGTGGGATGCAGTGGTGTAAAGCGTGGAGTAAAGCGTGGGATGCAGTGGCGTAAAGCGTGGGATGCAGTGGCGTAAAGCGTGGGATGCAGTGGTGTAAAGCGTGGGGTGCAGTGGTGTAAAGCGTGGGGTGCAGTGGGGTAAAGCGTGGGATGCAGTGGTGTAAAGCGTGGGGTGCAGTGGCGTAAAGCGTGGGGTGCAGTGGTGTAAAGCGTGGGATGCAGTGGTGTAAAGCGTGGAGTAAAGCGTGGGATGCAGTGGCGTAAAGCGTGGGATGCAGTGGCGTAAAGCGTGGGATGCAGTGGTGTAAAGCGTGGGGTGCAGTGGTGTAAAGCGTGGGGTGCAGTGGGGTAAAGCGTGGGATGCAGTGGTGTAAAGCGTGGGGTGCAGTGGGGTAAAGCGTGGGATGCAGTGGTGTAAAGCGTGGAGTAAAGCGTGGGATGCAGTGGCGTAAAGCGTGGGATGCAGTGGTGTAAAGCGTGGAGTAAAGCGTGGGATGCAGTGGCGTAAAGCGTGGGATGCAGTGGCGTAAAGCGTGGGGTGCAGTAGTGTAAAGCATGGGGTAAAGCGTGGGGTGCAGTGGCGTAAAGCGTGGGATGCAGTGGCGTAAAGCGTGGGGTGCAGTGGGGTAAAGCGTGGGATGCAGTGGCGTAAAGCGTGGGATGCAGTGGTGTAAAGCATGGGATGCAGTGGTGTAAAGCGTGGAGTAAAGCGTGGGATGCAGTGGCGTAAAGCGTGGGATGCAGTGGCGTAAAGCGTGGGATGCAGTGGTGTAAAGCATGGGATGCAGTGGTGTAAAGTGTGGAGTAAAGCGTGGGATGCAGTGGTGTAAAGCATGGGATGCAGTGGTGTAAAGTGTGGAGTAAAGCGTGGGATGCAGTGGTGTAAAGCGTGGAGTAAAGCGTGGGATGCAGTGGTGTAAAGCGTGGAGTAAAGTGTGGGATGCAGTGGCGTAAAGCGTGGGATGTAGTGGTGTAAAGCGTGGGATGTAGTGGCGTAAAGCGTGGGATGCAGTCGTGTAATGGGATGGATTATGGTGTGGGGTTGTTTTTCAGGGGTTGGCCTCTTGGTTCCAGTGAAAGGAACTCTTAACGCTTCAGCATACCAAGACATTTTGGACAATTTCATGCTCCCAACTTTGTGAGAACAGTTTGGGGATTTTCCTGTTAGGAAAGCAGGTCCATAAAGACATGGATGAGGAGTTTGGTGTGGAGGAACTGGACTGGCCTGCACAGAGTCCTGAGCTCAACCCGATAGAACAGCTTTGAGATGAACTAGAGTGGAGACTGAGAGCCTTCTCGTTCAACATCAGTGCCTGACCTCACAAATGCGCTTCTAGAAGAATGGTAAAAAATTCCCATAAACACACTCCTAAACCTTGTGGAAAGCCTTCCCAGAAGAGTTGAAGCTGTTATAGCAGCAAAGGGTGGAGCAACTCCATATTAAACCATACAGATTAAGAATGGGATGTCATTAAAATTCATGTGCATGTAAAAGTAGACGTCCCAAAACTTTTTGCAACATAGTGTAATTCGAATTTTGCTAATATTTAAGAAAGAAATTTGAATTTAGCTTTTTCAGCCATTTTGACAGCACTACTCAAGAGTCAAATGTGAGGCCGACTGTCCGACAGCTAAAGCTTGGCTGAAAGTGGGTCATGCAACAGGACAATGATCCCAAGAACACTCACAAAATCTACAATAGAACGGCTGAAGAAGAAAAGAATCAAGGTGTTGCACTGGCCCAGTCAATCTGAGGTTGTATTTACCTAATTTTAAGACCTGCAAAAGACCAGATGATTTTTATTCATCCACAGAATTCAATGGAGAGCAGTTGTGCTGCTCATGTAGACAGCAGACGCTCACTAGAGAGTGGACAAGCAGCAATGAGACGTATACACACCTGGTTTGAAGCACAATTGTCCATCGAGTCCAGGAACCCAAACGCCTCCTGTAGATCCAGCGGAAGGTCCTGATCTGGAAACTCCATTTCCTCATAGAAGCGCGGACTGACCGGCGCTGGGACGGGGTTTCCTCTCATCTCTGTGGGAAAAACCATTCACATCTGCCATCAATTTCTATCACACACTATTTCATGTAATGAGGATTCAACATCTCCTTTCTATTTGGAAATTATTTAAAGGGCACCTATTATGCAAAATTCACTTTTACATGGTGTTTGAACATACATATGTGTTGACATTGTGTACACAACCACCCTATAATGATAAAAATCCAACCAGTGGTTTTTATTTAATCCCCATAAATCATAAGCAGTGTCTCAGAACAAGCCGTTTTCAGATTCGGGGCAATGTGATGTACTTTTGCACATGCCCCACGCACAACTATTGACTGACATTGCAGTTTACAGCAGGCTTGTATTAATAGTGGATAAAAGCAGATGACAAATACATTGTAACCATAATTAAACTAAACTATACCTGTTCTATTTCCATACAGCATATATTGCTGGCTCTGTAGGCATTATTGTCCGACTGATGAGATGAGATTGTACTGGCTCTGAGCGCGAGCTCGTGAGGCTCCGCCCCCTGTGCGGCAGCAGCAGCTCATTTGCATTTAAAGGGATACACACTAAAACGGCGTGTTTTTCTGAGCCCCAAAAAGTGACAATTTAAACATGCTGTAAAAAATAAACTGTTGGGTATTTTGAGCTAAAACTTCACAAACTTCTCTCGGGACATCAGAGACTTATTTTACATCTTGTGAAAAGAGGCATAATAGGTGCCCTTTAAAGTCCCCATGTGGTAAACAAAAACAGCTTTTAATGTTGTTTATATGTCTATGTGGTGTTTTTGATATGCTTTACGACAAACCATGTGTAAATTCATAAGTCGACTCCACCTTAAAACTGCAGTGAACCAAAGACAGTCTCAAACACACGCTTTGAAATCGCTGGTGTTTCTGACGTCACAAACGACCTTGTAACCAATCAGATCAATGTGTGATCGTCAACCAGTGGATCTCTGAGCTGAGTGAGTGAGTGGAGGCGGGGCTCATTTGCATATTCATAGAACCGCGCATACTAAATGAGGCAAGGGTGTCGAGTTACATTCAAGATATTTTAAGGCAAAGGAAAAAATGTTTTAATATGTCATTTTGGTGATCAAACATGAGTTTAAAAATTAAATAAAATTATTGACTACAGGGGGACTTTAAGATTTTAAAAAACTGAGGAAGAATTTTTTATTTACTATGAAAGCACTGCAAAACTAAATTGTGAAAAAAATTCTGTGAACGATAATCAAAATATTACCCATGTAATCCTCATCTGGGGCTTCCTCTTTGACCTCCGGCATTGGATCTTCTTCCTTCTCCTTCACCGACTCTTGATTCAGACTCTGATCATTCGATGCGTCTCCTTCTTCTGGCACAGTTTCTTCCTTAATATCCGCCATATTCTTCCCACAGTCCACCTGACCTTCTTCTAGGCAACCACTGATTTCTGTTTTACTCTCGTCATGAACATCATCATGTTTGCTCTCATCGGTGCTCTTAACGTCCTCGTCTTCCTCCGCGGTTTGCTCTCTCTCGTTCCAGCCGCCGTGTAACACACCCAGAGCCAGTCCAGATGTGATGTGAAGCGGGACGGTCACGGAAAAAGGCCCGGAGATGTGGATCCCGGCGCGCCGGTCCGCTTTGCTGGTCATTCCTGGCGACCGGGACACGCCCAGCGACGCCCCCTCGGCCCCATTGGCTCCGCCCCCAGAGTCCAGACGACTGTACGTTCCCGGAGTCCCTCCGCTCACCATACTGACCTGAGCTCGAAACATGGAGATTGACAAATAAGTTTTGTGACAAAGGAGTAGTTCACTTTAAAATGAAAATTATCCCATGATTTACTCTCCCTCAAGCCATCCTAGGTTTTTTTTACATTCTTCTTTCAGACGAATAGAATCAGAGTTATATTAAAAATGTCCTGGCTCTTCCAAGCTTTATAATTGCAGTGGATTGCAACCAACAGATTGAAGCTCAAAAAGTGCATCTATCCATGATAAAAGTGCATCTATCCATGATAAAAGTGCATCTATCCATGATAAAAGTGCATCTATCCATCATAAAGTATATCTATCCATCATAAAAGTGCATCTATCCATCATAAAGTGCATCTGTCCATCATAAAAGTGCATCTATCCATCATAAAAGTGCATCTATCCATCATAAAAGTGCATCTATCCATCATAAAGTGCATCTGTCCATCATAAAAGTGCATCTATCCATGATAAAAGTGCATCTATCCATCATAAAGTGCATCTATCCATCATAAAAGTGCATCTATCCATCATAAAGTGCATCTATCCATCATAAAAGTGCATCTGTCCATCATAAAAGTGCATCTATCCATCATAAAAGTGCATCTATCCATCATAAAAGTGCATCTATCCATCATAAAGTGCATCTGTCCATCATAAAAGTGCATCTATCCATGATAAAAGTGCATCTATCCATCATAAAGTGCATCTGTCCATCATAAAAGTGCATCTATCCATGATAAAAGTGCATCTATCCATCATAAAGTGCATCTATCCATCATAAAAGTGCATCCATCCATCATAAAAGTGCATCTATCCATCATAAAAGTGCATCCATCCATCATAAAGTGCATCTATCCATCATTAAAGTGCATCTATCCATCATAAAGTGCATCTATCCATCATAAAAGTGCATCTATCCATCATTAAAGTGCATCTATCCATCATAAAGTGCATCTATCCATCATTAAAGTGCATCTATCCATCATAAAAGTGCATCCATCCATCATAAAGTGCATCTATCCATCATTAAAGTGCATCTATCCATCATAAAGTGCATCTATCCATCATAAAAGTGCATCTATCCATCATTAAAGTGCATCTATCCATCATAAAGTGCTCCACAGGCTCCGGGGGGTTAATAAAGGCCTGTTTGTTTGATGTGCCTTTTTTATAATTTTTTTTTTTTATGACAATTTGGAATGTAAAAACAACATAGGCCTATTATACAATAATTAATTTTTCACATTTTAAAAATGACTTTAAATTATATGTAAATCTTTAGGAACAAACAAAAAAGCGCTGAAAACATGCTTTGAAAGCACTGGATTTTATGTAATGTTTTTTTATTTTTTCATTTCCTGGCAGATAATGTTAATGTGATAATGTGAATATGTAACCCCTCTTGTTTTCATGGCACTGAATTAATAATAAAAACAAAACAAAAAACATACTAACCTGAGCTCCGCCCGTCCGTCTGTACGTCACCGCGTATCCGCTGGACACGCCCCCTCCGGCAGAAGCCACACCCCCTCCGGCAGAAGCCACGCCCTCTGAGCTGCCCGAGGCCGAGGGCAAAAGCAGAGGAGGAAGATGAGCTGGAGGATGTTTCGAATCTGAGAGACATGAAAACAAACATGCAAGGGATGCTTCATTATTACACTACCAGTCAAAAAGTATTGTATCGGTTGATCAAAGGAATAAATTACATCTTAAAATTCATTTTAATTTATCATAATATTTCATAATATTACTGTTTTTTTTTGTATTTTTAATCAAATAAATGCAGCCTTGCTGAGCAGAAGAGACTCTTTTAAAAACATTAAAAATGTGCTGATCCCACACGTTTGACATGTAGTGTACATGAGTTCAGGTGATCCTTCACTGTGTGATGAATCTCCTCATACCTTCAGCTGGGAACGGGCCGGAGCTCAGAGAGTCCATGCTCTTCGCAGGCCTCAGCGTCGTCTTCTCTTTGTCTGAGCGTCGAGATCAAGTGAAGATGAAGAGAAACGAGAGCATTAGATGTGAGAGGAAGGGTTTATAGTTATCAGATACTGTACAGATACTGCCAAATGAAAATCCAGGACTACTTTTTTTGGTTTTCAAAGACGACAATCAGAGATCTCACTCTATATCAGACGGGCGTTAATTTTGCGTGAAAAGATTGTTTTATCGATGAAATTAAACACTAATTTCACATATATTGTCTTTCAATAATTCAAGCACTTTTCAAGTACCTCTTCAGAAATATGGCTGTTTTCAAAAGGTTTTCCAGGACTTACATTTCAAAAAGTCAAATTCAAGCGCTTTAAGCTCATCGTACGAACCCTGTGCAGAACGCATCTGTGGTTCGGCAGTTTTGTGCTCGTACCTTTAGGACAGTATTTGCTCTTCTTGCGGGGATCGTGGAGTCTCCCGCCCAAATTAAAGATGGATTTCCACTTCCTTCCTTTGAGAGAGCCCTTCCTCCTGAACACACACACACACACACACACACACACACACGATGAATCTGCATGATTATTGAGTGAGTGTGAGCTCAGGATAATGTTAATGTTTACATCAGTATATAGCCTTATATTATCCTCAAAATCATGATTATTTAACTTTTAGGCATCTTTGGGGTTACTTTTCTCAACTCTCTTGATGTGAATGATGTTACACTAGGTAAAATAAAATAAAATAACATGAAATGACATGAAATAAAATAAAATATAAACTTGATTGGGGATGCATAAAATCAAATAAATATTGCATGAAATAAAATAAAATAAAAAATACAAAAACATGAAATAGTAAATAAACTCGATTGGAGATGCACTAATGCTAATCTCACATATTTATAGTAGTGATGTTACACTGATGCCGTTTACCATGTTAAACCACTTTAAATCCAGTTGCGAGGAGCATCGATTCTAGTAATACAAAAACTGAGATGCTCTTTACGTGTGGTCGGTCGGTCGGTCGGTCTTACTTGTCAGTGCCGTCGATGATGGCGTGGTACGAGCGCATGGCTGGAGGCCCGTCTCCGGGACTGAGGTTCCCGGGACAGTGCAGAGGAAGAGATTTGAAGAAATGATCGTCATGACCGGACAGAATCGTGGGTGATGGAAGAGACTTCCGGCGCTCCACAGTCAATCCTGGGTTAAAACATCAGACTATCATTCACACTGCACAGAAGTCCTGCTCTTCCTCAGTGATTCTGTCTCGTTCTCCAGAACAAACATCTGAACATTCTTAAATCAAGATTCATTTACTGGAGAAGAAGCAACATGACTGAAGATATCAAGTCTGGAAAATGTATGAAAATGAAGTGAGTGTGTCTAAAACAAGAACAAATATCTGACAATGGAGTCAGAAAAATAACCTCATTTTCATTTTGAATTACATCATGACTCCACTGGCAGATATTTGTTCTTGTTTTAAACACAAACTCACTTCATTTTCATAAATGTTCCCGATTTTTTTTCTTCTCCAGTAAATGTATCTTGATTTAAGAGTATATATATAACTTATATAAAGAAAAAAAAAAATTTTAAATAAGGAGTGACATCTCTCTCTTCTCTGATGATGTGGGCAGGGCAACCTGTCACTCACATGAGATCAGCCAATAGCAAACCACAACCATCCAATCAATTCCTCACAGACACATTCAAGCCCCGCCCACATGTTTTCTTGTTCCAGAAGTGTTTCACTCGATATCCGACACTTTAGAGGAGAAAAGACCAGTCAGGCCGACTTTAAGAGAGATTAAATACCTGTTCCAGGGAAAAGCTCGGCCACATGAGTGAGAATAAACTCGACCACGATGGACTGAACCCGGACCTCCATGAACGCCGCCGTACCGTTAAAACCAGTCGACTCGATGTCCTTCGATCTGCAGATAATCATGCACTGACTTACTAATCACAAATAAATCTGTTCCTGTTGCTCAACCGCTAGAGAATGACACTTACAACACCAATGTATTTAAACTGCAAATGTTCCTCATGTTTCTGTCTCGTTCTCCAGCACAAATATCTAAATATTAATAAATCAAGATACAGTTACTGGAGAAGAAGCAAAATTACTGAAGATATTAAGTAAAAATTAATCAAAATGAAGTGAGTTTTTGTTTAAAACAAGAACAAATATCTGCCAATGGAGTCAGAAACTAATCTTGTTTTCACTCTGAATTAATTTTATTTTTCAGACTTGATTGACAGATATTTGATCTGCACAAACTCGCTTAATTTTGATGCATTTTTCATAAAACAAGACTTAATATCTTCAGTCATTTTGCTAAACAATAATGTTTAGATATGTGTGCTGGAAAACAAGAACAACATAATTTTTTTGCACTGTACTGAAGAATTTAAAAGTTAAAGTAAACATTTTTCTTTCGAAAACAAGAGGCAGAGATTTTCTCATTTTGGTATTTTTGATGCAAAAACTTAAAGAAACCTGTCGAGAAATTACTATTTTGTTCTGACTATGTGAAACTCTCGGATGTAGATGTTAAACTAAAACCTATTAGCTGAATATTTCCAGCTAAAATTAGCAGATTTTACAGTGGTTTGACATTTAAATATAGTCGAGTCGAGTCTGCTTCATTTATACAGCGCTTTAAAAATATAGATGTTTCACAGCAGCTTTACAGTGATAACAGGAGATTACAGTAACAGAGATTGTTTAGGCTTTACAGCAGCTCTAGAATAAAGTTATTGTCCAGATAAAGTTAGTTTTGATTGATTCACTTCCGTTGTAAAGATCATTAGTGATTTTTAGTGCAATCATGAGCCGTCTTCACACTTGACTCCATCTATCAAATTATAAGATGATTTCTTCTTTTTTTACTTTCAAAAACTGTATATTTAACAGTGTAAAATTACATTAAATGAAATTAAATCATCACTTCCCAGGAAATTGATGCAGAATATGAGTAACTAGATTAAAAAGTTTGTCGAGACAAACTTAAAGTTGGCTTGAGAAAGTTTGGACCGGAAAGTTTGAAGTTTAAAGAAGTTTGAAGTTTAATTTAGTTTAAAGTTTAAAGTAGTTTGAAGTTTATAGTTTAAAGTTTAAATTAGTTTGAAGTTTAAAGTAGTTTAAAGTTTGAAGTAGTTTAAAGTTAAAAAGTTGCTAGGGTGTTTCTGGTGGGTTGCTAAGGTATTCTGGATGGTTGCTAGGCGGTTGCTAGACTGTTCAGGGCGGTTGCTATGGTGTTACTAGGTGGTTGGTAGTTGTCACAGATGGTTACTATGGAGTTTTTATAGTTCTTAGCATGATCTTGGCATGATTTAGCACTTAACTAATCGACATTAGCATGTAGCTATTTACTGCTAGCATGTGTAGCATGTTGGAAGTGCTGTTTGCTAGCATGAGTCAAAAGAGCCAAACCTCATCTCTATACGATGTTCTGATTCAGAGATATAGGTCTTGCAAAACGGTTGCTAGGGTACTCAAGTTTGGTTGCTATGGAGTTGCTTGGGAGCTGGAAGCTTTAAACGTAAGAAGTTTAAAGTGGTTTGAAGTTTAAAGTAGTTTAAAGTAGTTTGAAGTTTACTCAGAGTTTATGAATTTAGAGTTTATAAGTGTATAAATTGATGAGTTTATAAGTGTACGAGTTTTTGAGTTTAGAGTTTAAATGAGTTTAAGAGTTCAGAGTTTATTAATTTATGAGTTCATGAGTCTATGAATTCATGAATTCAAGTTCTGGTCCAGCTTTCTCAAGCCAACTTAAAGTTTGTCTCGACAAACTTTTTAATCTAGTTAGATTAAACCAGTTTATTCCACTGGTTACTCCAGTTATCCAATCACAGCCGATGCTGAGCCAAAGTCACATGGGTTTTGAGGGATTTATTCAGTAAATGTGTTTCCATAGTTTATGCGCATTTCTTCTAATCGGATAGAAAGTGTATCCTCCTTCATTGAGCACATATGTTGTTTATGCACATTTTTTTGATTTTATGCGCATCTTGGCGTTTCCATCCAGCGTTTTTATGCGATATCTCAAAATGTGCATTAAATTAGTTGGATTGGATTGTATATTTCAGTATAAGAACACTACATGTCTGGTAACATTCTGATCAAACGTATTCCCTAAATGAGCTGTAAGTCACTTTCGATGCACATGCCGTTTAAATGTAAAAGAATAACTTTAAAATAATCAAATACCTGAGGAGGTTCGGGGCCCAGACGATGGCGAGGTTTCTCGAGTGCATGTTGGTCTCGGATGCAAACGTGGACATTTTGACCAGATGACGCATCAAATATTCCAGCGTTCTAGAAGACAGTGAGTGTTGAAGAAACACAAGGGAATTTATTCAGATTTATTCTGTCAAGCTCAAGAAAGAATTGCCTATATGGCCTGTGCACGACATTACACGTCTCAAGTTGGTATCTCTTTTCAGTTTCAGTTCCCAAAGTACCATTTCAGTGGATCTTAAAGGGCTAGTTCACCAAAAAATGCTCATCTTCGAAACAAATTAAGAAGATTTAGATGAAATCCGAGAGATTTCTGTAGCCCTCATGACAGCTACGCAACTACCACTTTGACGCTTCAAAAAGTTCATAAACAGATTATAAAACTAATCCATACACTGCAAAAAATGCTTTTCTTACTTAGTATTTTTGTCTTGTTTCCAGTCCAAATATCAAACATTTCTTAAATCAAGATCCATTTACTGAAGTAGTAAAATGACATAAGATATTAAGTTTTGTTTTCTGAGGAAATAAATCAAGTTTTTGCTTAAAAAAAAGCTCAATTATCTGCCAATGGAGTCAGAAAAATAATCGTGTTTCTGTTTGAATTAACATTATTTTTCTCACCCCATTGGCAGATAATTTTGCTTTTTTTATCAACTCACTTCATTTTGATTAATTCCCCCGTAAAACAGGACATTTACATTACATTTATATTTATGCTTTTATCCAGAGCGACTTACAAATTAGGACTAAAGCGAGTGATCGTGAAGAGGCAAAAACAACGTGCTCAAAATACACTCAGAGTAGCATAAGCCAGACAAGGGAGGATTAAGGGAAGAGGAAAGGAATTTTTATTTATTTTTTATATCTTAAGTCATTTTACTCATCCAGTAAATGCATCTTGATTTAAGAAATTTTAGATATTTGGACTGGAAACAAGACAAAAAATAGGTAAAAAAGTAAGAAAAGCGTTGTTTGCAGTGAGTGTACTGAGTGAATGAAGTGTGTTTCGGTGTTAGATGAGAGTTGACCTGTAGTGAAGAACCGGCAAGTCCTTCAGAACCTCTCGGATCTTCACCAGCCGCTCGTCCTCCAGCTGAACAGCCACCGCGTCCTGGCGGGAGAACAACACGGCTTAAAAGTGCAAAACTACTTCATTTACAGCAAATGAGATGAACTGCTGAAATGCACTGTTATGTTACATAAATCTAAAAGTCTGAAGAACTTTTAAGCCACGTGAAAACACATACATTACATTCAAATGCAGATATGATCATGTATTGATTTTATTTTTTATTCATGTTTTTCAATTATTGGTTTATTTATTTTTCTCTTTCTTATTGCCGTTAGTATTTTTGCATTGTGTAACGAGAAATTAGGGGAAAACCATTTCACTTCATTGCATCATATGTATGTGACAAATAAAAAAGAACCTTGAACCCCTGAAACTTCCCGTCAGCGGCAGCATTTTTGATCATTTTCATGTTCGTGGCTCCCCGAATATATTTGTTGAATGATTATATGAACATGCAATAGATCAGAAGACAGAAACAAACTCTTTGGACCTATGTGTAACTTTTTGTAATTGACGCACAAGGGGTTAATGGTAATTAGCATATTTTTGTGAGCTGGGCTGCTTTCAAACAGTGTATTATATATATATGAATACAGCCATTATATATCTCATTAAATATTGGCATTATATCAGCCATTGCTTTGCATATTGATCAGCATCTTCTTCATTTGCAGACATTTAAAGCTACTAAAATGCGTTTCTCAGCTCATGCTGTCGGAGACTCACAGCGAAGCGGTCGTACAGCTCGTACGTGAGCAGAGGGTTGGGCAGTTCTCTGAAGTACGCTTTACACACGGAGCTCACGCAGTGAATGTCCTGCAGATACACGTCCTTATTCAGATCCGGACACCCTTCAGAGTCAAACTCACTCCTGCAATCAGAGAAACTCCTCTATCAGTGTGTTCAAGCCTGTAAATATCACTCACACACACACACACACACACACACACACACACACACACACACACACACACACACACACACACACAGACAGACTCTCTCACACACAGACTCTCTCTCACACACACACACACACACACACACACACACACACACACACACACACACACACACAGACACAGACACACACACACACACACACACAGACTCACACACACACACACAGACTCTCGCACACACACACACACCCACACCTTAGTTTCTGTGTGTTGGATGAGACTCCAGACAGTCTGTAGATCCCGTCCACGACCCCATGTTCCTCGATGAACTCGCCGCAGCTGCGCAACACCTGAGGAACTGAGACACACAGAGAATGCGTGTGTGAGACACAGTTTGAATGTGTGTGTGTGAGAGAGTGTGTGTGTGTGTGTGTGTGTGTGTGTGTGTGTGTGTGTGTGTGTGTGTGTGTGTGAATGTTCAGGCACTCAAGCAGAAAAACATGAAAAACTGTGGGATAAACTCAGTCTGTGGGAATAAACTCAGTCTGTGGGATAAACTCAGTCTGTGGGAATAAACTCAGTCTGTGGGATAAACTCAGTCTGTGGGATAAACTCAGTCTGTGGGATAAACTCAGTCTGTGGGATAAACTCGGTCTGTGGGATAAACTCAGTCTGTGGGATAAACTCGGTCTGTGGGAATAAACTCAGTCTGTGGGATAAACTCAGTCTGTGGGATAAACTCAGTCTGTGGGATAAACTCAGTCTGTGGGATAAACTCAGTCTGTGGGATAAACTCAGTCTGTGGGATAAACTCGGTCTGTGGGAATAAACTCAGTCTGTGGGATAAACTCAGTCTGTGGGATAAACAGTCTGTGGGATAAACTCGGTCTGTGGGAATAAACTCAGTCTGTGGGAATAAACTCAGTCTGTGGGATAAACTCAGTCTGTGGAATAAACTCAGTCTGTGGGATAAACTCAGTCTGTGGGATAAACTCAGTCTGTGGGATAAACTCAGTCTGTGGGATAAACTCAGTCTGTGGGATAAACTCGGTCTGTGGGAATAAACTCAGTCTGTGGGAATAAACTCGGTCTGTGGGATAAACTCGGTTTGTGGGATAAACTCAGTCTGTGGAATAAACTCAGTCTGTGGGAATAAACTCAGTCTGTGGGATAAACTCGGTCTGTGGGAATAAACTCAGTCTGTGGGAATAAACTCGGTCTGTGGGATAAACTCGGTTTGTGGGATAAACTCTCTGTGGGATAAACTCAGTCTGTGGGATAAACTCAGTCTGTGGGAATAAACTCAGTCTGTGGGAATAAACTCGGTCTGTGGGATAAACTCGGTTTGTGGGATAAACTCTCTGTGGGATAAACTCGGTCTGTGGGATAAACTCAGTCTGTGGGATAAACTCAGTCTGTGGGATAAACTCAGTCTGTGGGATAAACTCAGTCTGTGGGATAAACTCAGTCTGTGGGATAAACTCGGTCTGTGGGAATAAACTCAGTCTGTGGGAATAAACTCAGTCTGTGGGATAAACTCAGTCTGTGGGATAAACTCAGTCTGTGGAATAAACTCAGTCTGTGGGATAAACTCAGTCTGTGGGATAAACTCGGTCTGTGGGAATAAACTCAGTCTGTGGGAATAAACTCGGTCTGTGGGATAAACTCGGTTTGTGGGATAAACTCTCTGTGGGATAAACTCAGTCTGTGGGATAAACTCAGTCTGTGGGAATAAACTCAGTCTGTGGGAATAAACTCGGTCTGTGGGATAAACTCGGTTTGTGGGATAAACTCTCTGTGGGATAAACTCGGTCTGTGGGATAAACTCAGTCTGTGGGATAAACTCAGTCTGTGGGAATAAACTCAGCGGGAATAAAGGAATAAACTCAGTGGGAATAAAGGAATAAACTCAGTGGGAATAAAGGAATAACTCACTGTCTTTGGGAATAAAGGAATAAACTCAGTGGGAATAAAGGAATAAACTCAGTGGGAATAAAGGAATAAACTCAGTGGGAATAAAGGAATAAACTCAGTGGGAATAAAGGAATAAACTCAGTGGGAATAAAGGAATAACTCACTGTCTTGTGCGGTGGAGGTCAGATGCTCCAGAAGATCACATCCGAACACTTTATCCCGATTACCTCCTTTTCTCCGGCCTCTCCTCATCTTGCTTGTGTTTCACCTCCTCTCTAACATTCAGGCCTCGTGTGTGTGTGTGTGTGTGTGAGAGAGAGAGAGCTGTTTAATGAGTGTGTGTGTGAACTGCTGAAGTTAAACCGCACATGACGGCTGCTGTAGAATATCTGACGCTGCTGAATCAGTTTAATCCTGATTTATGATCCAGAACTTCACTGATGATCCTCATCCTGGATGGAATCGACTCTTCATATCTGGAGATATGAAATATACAGTATCTATATAAAAGAAGAAATGAATACTTTATAAGCCACAATGTTCAGAAAATGTTTAACATAACAACTGTGTTCACTCTTGAAGATAAAGATTGCTGAAGGGTCGCTTTACGGTCCTCTGGAGATTAATACAGTTGTTTATCAGAGTCCTCCAAGATCGAGGATGCAGAGCCAAAACTCACTCACTTTCTTTCTTAAAAAACTGAAAAACATATGTGTGTGTGTGTGTGTATCTGTGAATGTGTGTGTGTGTGTGAGTGTGGTCTGTGTGTTTGTGAGTGTGTCTGTGAGCGTGTGTGTGAGAGAGAGTGTGTCTCTGGTTGTGTGTGTGTGTGTGCGTGTGCGTGTGTGTGTGTTTGTGCGTGTGTATCTGTGAATGTGTGTGTGTGTGTGTGTGTGAGTGTGTGTGAGAGAGTGTGTCTTTGTGTGTGTGTGTGTGTGTGTGCGTGTGTGTGTGCGTGTGTGTGTGTGTGTTTGTGCGTGTGTGTGTGTGTGTGTGTGTGGGAGAGTGTGTCTCTGTGTGCGTGTGTGTGTGTGTGTGTGAGAAAGTGTGTGTGTGTGTGTGTGTGTGGGTGAGAAAGTGTGTCTCTGTGTGTGTGTGTGTGTGTGTGTGTGTGTGTGTGTGTGTATCTGTGAATGTGTGTGTGTGTGTGTGTGTGTCTGTGTGTGTGTGTGTGTGTGTGTGTGTGTGTGTGTGTGAGTGTGTGTGAGAGAGTGTGTCTTTGTGTGTGTGTGTGTGTGTGTGTGTGCGTGCGTGTGTGTGTGCGTGTGTGTGTGTGTGTGTGTGTTTGTGCGTGTGTGTGTGTGTGTGTGGGAGAGTGTGTCTCTGTGTGCGTGTGTGTGTGTGTGTGTGTGTGTGTGTGTGTGTGAGAAAGTGTGTGTGTGTGTGTGTGTGTGGGTGAGAAAGTGTGTCTCTGTGTGTGTGTGTGTGTGTGTGTGTGTGTGTGTGTGCGTGTGTGTGTGCCTCTGTGTGTGTGTGTGTGTGTGTGTGTGTGTGTGTGTGTGTGTGTGTGTGTGTGTGTGTGAGAATGAGAGAGCGTGTGTGAGAGAGAGAGAGCATCTGGTTGTGTGTGTGTGTGTGTGTGTGTGTGTGTGTGTGTGTGTGTGTGTGTGTGTGTGTGAGAATGAGAGAGTGTATGTGAGAGAGAGAGCATCTGGTTGTGTGTGTGTGTGTGTGTGTGTGTGTGTGTGTGTGTGTGTGTGTGTGTGTGTGTGTGTGTGTGTGTGAGAATGAGAGAGTGTGTGTGAGAGAGAGAGAGCATCTGGTTGTGTGTGTGTGTGTGTGTGTGTGTGTCTGTGTGTGTGTGTGTGTGTGTGTGTGTGTGTGTGTGTGTGTGTGTGTGTGTGTGAGAATGAGAGAGTGTGTGTGAGAGAGAGAGCATCTGGTTGTGTGTGGGTGAGTTGGTATGCAAATATCTTAGCCAGCAGCATCTCGACACGATCAGGACGATCTGCTGAAGTTCAACCCGAGCGTCAGAACGAGGAGTAAAGCGGATTTGAGTGACTCTGAGTGTGTTGCTGGTGTGAGAGGCTGATGTTTCAGAAACTGCTGATCTACCGGGAGTTTCACACACAACCATCTCTCGTGTTCACAGAGAACGATCTGAACAAGAGGAAAGATCCAGAAATGCCTTGTTGATGCCAGAGGTCAGAGGTCAGAGGTGAATGGCCAGACTGGTTCAGGCAACAGTAACTCAAACCCTCGCCTGATCTGATGAGTCTGGGTTCATCCAGATGGAGGATCAGAATCTGGTGTGAACATGAAATCATGGATCATCCTGCCGTGTGTCAGCGCTTCAGGAGCTGTAATGGAGCATCACGTATTTTCTCGCCACATTTTGGGTCTTTTACTACAAACTGAGCATCTTTAAACACCACAGCCGACCTGCGTACTGGTGCCGGCTTCTGACGTCACGAAGCTCAAATCATCTCAAAACTGGACTCTTGATCATGAGGAGTTCACTGAACTCAAACGGCCCCACAGTCACCAGATCCCACTCCAGCAGAGCAGCTCTGGGAAGCGGAGGAACGGGAGGCGCACGTCATCAGATCTGCGGGATGATTTCATGACAATATGGACCAGAATCTCCAGGAATGTTTCCAGCAGCTTGTTGAAAGTTACCATGTTCACAAAGACAGAAAACTGGGGATTCGAAATATCCTTAAAAAACATGATAAACTAAGGAATGAATATTATTTTCATTAATACCGACAGCTAGAGAAGCACGATATATCGGCCAGCGCATCGGTATCGGACGATATTTGTTCATTGTAATGTTATTGTTATCGGCTGATAAGAAAATTTGGCCGATATATTAAAGCCGATAAATAATGTATTATTTCCTTCAGATGCGACTGTTCAACATGATGATTATGAATTGCTTGAAATATGATTGGAATCACTTCAAATAAGGAAAATACAGTAAAGTTCAACATGTGTCATATCGGCTACATAAAATTATAATAAGAACATTATAATTGTGTGTTTGGGACATGACTTTAAATGGTGAGACTTGTTTGTGTAATCAAGCTCTCAAAAATTATATAAAAATTTGGATTAAGGTTCATAAGCCGATATATCGGTTATCGGCTTTCAAATATAGAGAATTATCGGTTATCGGCCAACATTTTCATATCGGCGCATCTCTACTGACGATTAAAACATCCACCAAAAACTCACAGTAGTAGAAAACAAGACTTCTTATCTCATGGCATTCTGCATCTCAAGTAAATGTATTTTGATTTAAGATCAATACCGATACAACTTTATTATTTAAATGGGATGTAACTGAAAACTCTGAATGTTCTCAAAACGTCATGAACAAACATTCTTCCAGTAATGTTAATAGAAAGTTTAATAACATGAGCACAAAAACATTATTTACTAGGAATGCACCGATATGAAAATGTTGGCCGATACCGATAACCGATAATTCTTTATATTTGAAAGCCGATAACCGATATATTGGCTTATGAACCTTAATCCAAATTTTTATATAATTTTTGAGAGCCTGATTACAAAAAAAAGTCTCACAATTACAATCCATGTCCCAATTAAACAATAAAAATGATGTTCTCATTATAATTTTATGAAGCCGATATGACAGACTTGCACTTTAGTCTATTTTCCTTTTTTGAAGTGATTCCAATCATATTTCAAGCAATTCAAAATCATCATGTTGAACAGTCGCATCTGAAGGAAATAATACTTTATTTATCAGCTTTAATATATCGGCCAATTTTTTTTTATTAGGCCAATAACCATAACATTAAAAATGATATATCGGTGAGATACATCGTGCATCCCTATTATTTACACATTTAAAAAGTTTATCTAACTTTTTTTAAATGTTACAAGTTTCAGAATGTAACATTCAAATGTAACATTGCAAATTGCAATGTTCACTAAACGTTGGCATAACCAAAAACATTCAGAAATTACATTCGGTTGCACTTTATTTTAAGGTGTCATTGTTACAGTGTGATTATATATGTAAGTACTGGGTATTAAGCAACTACATGTTCTTACTATAGGGTTAGGGTTTGGTTGAGGGTTAGCTGCATGTAATTATGCATATTAACAGTTATTACTATAAAGTGCATGTAACATATGTAACAATGACAGTGTAAAATAAAGTGTTACCAAACATTTCTTTTGAAGTCGTCTGAATTATGAAAGTGCGGCCTGTAAGCAATAAAACACTCCAGATTCACGACCACAGGAAACACAGAAAAGAACAGCACAAATGCAAAAAGGAAATGCAAAAACAGGACAACATGTAAACGGAGAGCAAACCTGCATATAAACAACATTTCATCGGCTGGAGTTGTAGATTTGAAGCATGACTCAGTCTGTTGTAAAGACCCTTCACATCACGAAACGCTGGGTTGGGTCGCGTGCCACCGTTTCCTCTTCTCCGTTCGTGAGCTTTGCACCAATTCAAAGCCACACCCTCACCCTTTCAACATGATCTTCATATCTTTCCAGAAGTATCGCAGAAGATCGACTCAAAAATCTGCCTCGGTTTTCGCGTGTCAAACTCCTCTCGAGGGTTTTGCATCACGTTCAACTGATATTTCAGCGAGTTCGTTCCTCTCGGTCTCTGGTGCTCTTGCGGAAATGACTGATCGCATCTGAAGGCCATGAGAGCTTCACGTTCACACCATCAAACAAACTCAGGACGGTCCCCCAACACGAGCGGACCCCATCATACGGCGCCCGATCAGGCATCGTTACAGCTAAAGCTAAAGTTAAAGATCGAGAGGAGAAAAACACAGAAGAATAAAGATAACGCTCCAGTCCTTACCTTTCTCTCTGCACCGGCAACAAGCGTCAGTGTAAAGTGTCTGTGACGCAAGAAACCACTAAACTTCCCTCAGTGACTTCCTGAGTCTGTTAGTTTCTGTCTTGATTCTCCATTTCTTATTGACGCCTTTATCTCGACCTCTAGCTGGTTCATCCATACGTGCAACACCAGGCCAATCCAAGAGCCTAAACATGAAGACAGATGCAGGACACAAAACTGTCAATAATACAATGATTCACATTTATTCATTCAGCAAAGCAACTTGCAAACGAGGAACATCACATGCAATTCATCATAAAAGCCAACAATACTCATGGTTTACAAGTTTAGAGTATATATATATAAGGTATTAATGCATTAGCTAGAAAAGAACAAGAATGATTACCTTATTCACTTACCTTGATATGTTCATGGCACTCCAGGATACTTCAGAGAACTGCATTGTCCTAACATGGTAAATATCCACAAAAAGCATTTCCATGGTACCGTGTTGAAATACAAAACCAACCCAATAAAAATAGGCATTTCTATGATTACTATATGCATGTATCATGGTATTTATCTGATATAAGATGCGTCAATGAATGCAATGGTAGTACTATGGTGTGTGTGTGTGTGTGTGAGATTCAAATAAAAACATGATATGGTACTTTGTTCTAAATGTAAAGCAGAAATGTTCGAGTGGAAGTGGAAACGGGCGAAAACATAATTTTGCAAATATGTACGGAAGCCAATTTCTGCCACAAAATCATGTTTTCTTAAATCTTCATTATGACATTAAAAGTCATAAAAATCTTAATTGCGAGATAAAAATTTGACTTACTATATAATGTCATAATTATGACTACGTTTTCATCTCATGCATATGACTCAGTATACCAAAGTTTTGACTTTTTGTCATAATTATGACATTTTTAGTCATCATTTTGAAAATTTCCCTTTTTACGTCATAATTTTGGCTTTTGAGCTCATAAATTCTCAGAATTCCTTAGAAAAAATAAGTATACTTCAAGCTCATTTTATTAGTAAAGTTCACATATATTTTTAAGTATATTTCTAGTAACTAAGTATATCAATGCACTAGTGGTAAACTTGTAAGTGTACTATTTCAATACTACTTGCAATAAACTGGCCCACTTTTTAGTGTCTAAAAGTCTACTTTAAGAGTCGCAGTAAAATTTGAGTACACAACTAGTTTACAACTACATTTTTCATTTGTACTGCAACTACAAGTGAACTTATAGGTTTACTGACAGGTTACTAGTCGAATATTTGCTACACATTTTTTAGTTTATGAAAGTACACTTCGAAGTACACTCTCAGTAAACTACTAGTTAGTAGTTTTATACAGCAAGTATACTTGTACGTTTTCTTTAAGTGAACTTAACATCATAGTTTATATATTATATTTACACTTTACATATGCTACTATGTTCCTATTTAGTTTTTTTTACTTGACATTTACCTTTAACTGTACTTTAAGTAAAGTTGAAGCAAATTCCTAGTATTTAATAGGTTACTAAAAAACATGACGACAAACTTAGAATACTTTTTTATACTTATAAGTATATCTCGATCAAAAGATTGAGTACAAGTATAGGCCAAATATTATGTTTGTAAAATTTTAAGTATTTCTGAGAAAGTAGACAAAGTATATTTTCTTGTTTTTAGTTTTATAAGTATACCAGTAGCACATTTGAATAAACTTCTGTGCCACATCCAACAACTTCAGCGAACATCCCAGTGTGATCTAATGCAAGACGCTGAAAGTTACAGAACATGTTTAAGAAAATAGTTAACAGAAGGAAATATCCAATAAAATATATATATAAAAAAAAACAAATATTATGAGTCCATATAAGTCTTAGCTGTTGTGCGAACCAATGTGCACATGAAAACATTCCAGAACATAATTATCAATTGAATTTTAAATTTTATAATTTACATTAATGTACAAAATCAAACACTGTGGAAAATAATTTGTTTAGAGCTTTTTTAAAATATACAAATACACAGCAATTTTTTCTTTAGATCAAGATACACTCAAAATGACATGATATTAAGTCTTGTGATCTGGAAGAAAAAAAAGTATCAAAATTAAGAGAGTTTTGACCCTTTGGCAGATATTTGTTCTTGTTTTAAATTTAAACTGGATTCATTTTTGGTAAATTTTTCAGAAACCATGATATTTTAGCTCGTTATTATCTCAAGTTAATATATCAGAATTAGCAAACACATCAAAACACAAACATTCCCAGTGTGTGGAAACTCACACACTCACGCGTGACTAACGACTCATGTTCGTTACTGTAATCGCCATCCATCAAAACTTTACTAGCGTGACACTGTTAGTTATGGGCGATAAATAATCTTCCTTTTCCGTTTAGTTTTGAGGATTGATGTCATACCTTGAATATGTTCACTAGTGAAAAACTGCTTCGTGAAGCTTTGAAACTGATGCAAACTTGCAATCGGTGATTTTAAAGTCACGTGATGTCAGTTATGGTACGTCATAACTGTTTCGACATTTCAATGGATTATATGCTACTAAAGGCCAGTTCACACCAATGACGATAACTATAAAGATAACGATCAAAGATATAGTTCTGAAAATCGTTCTCAATATTAAAGAGTAGCAGAGTTCACACCTCAGCTTTAATGATAACGGCACAGAGAAACGAAATCTTTGGAATCACTTTCAGAACGATTTTATCCAGCAAATAGACGATAAAAACATTGACAGCCAATCAGAATCAATCCTGAGATTGAGCATTTAAAGCGACAGAATAAACAGAACGAGGTCTTTATAGTTATCTTTATAGTTATGTTCTTGGTGTCAGGCCTGAACACTTCTAACAAGTCTAAGGAATATATATCCTTCTTTTTTTTTTTTTTTTTTTTTTTTTTTGTGAATTTTTATCCATAAAAGGTTTTGGTCTCACTTCCTCACTTAAAGAGGTAGGCTCTCTTCTTAAATGACAGATTCTTAAACAATATGCTAATTTCTAGAATGATTCCATCTTGTTTGTAACATGAAGGTTTCTGGTGATGCTCTTTCATGTGGGTGTGTCCATTTTCCTCTTTGTTACTTTAAATAAAAACAAAAATCAACGGCCGCCGCTAGAGGGCGATGATCTCTGTGAACCCATGAATTATGGTTTTTACCTGATCTCGGATCAGTTTTATACATTTTTGTAATGAAATAGGCTATTCATGAAATAAAAAGGAAGATTAGTAAATAAAAACAAGCCCAGCAATTTAATAAAATAACATATACAACACGTACACTTCATATTTAATTGTATTAAATTGTTTGTTAACTGCATTTAATAGATGACACTTTCAATAAAACATTT
>CM040822.1:637726-640226 GCA_022828995.1 Vimba vimba
ACCTGGTCAGCTACTTAGATTGTGCATTAAATATAAATAAATAGTAGATAAATAATAATAATAAAGGAGTTACACAGACCTGACAACAATAACGGCACTCTCAGAATGCAGAAGTCTGATATCAGCTCGCAGTTCCTCGCACAACTCAGAAGAAGCTCGTCTGTGATGAGAAGATGGATGAGGGGGTGGAAGATATTCCTGTGAGTGATGATAGTGACAATGTGCCACCAGCAGGTGTCTCCACACACACACACACACACACACACACACACACACACACACACACACACACACACACACACACACACAACACTTCTGAGTCACAGCCTTCTTGCCTCTATTGAAGCCTTTTAAATAGCTATATTTATATATATAGAGAGAGAAACACAGACAAATATAACTCACATTACAACACGAGCCACTGTTTGTTCTGCAAAACCAACAAGTATCTCTCTTGACTTTGGATGAATAAAATGTTGTTGAAGTTCCATCAGCTCTGAACTATTTCAGATGAAATGAATGAAAGTTTATCAAATAAACTTTGAATGTTAAAACTTTGCTGAAAGTTGAGACGTTTACATTATCTGAGTGAGTGTTGGTGTGTTTGCACTGAAAACCTGATATTTCTATGCAGTGTTCAAAGATAAACGGCATCGGCTCATACAGAAGTTCCACAGAAACTGACGCAGCAAATAAACACACACACACACACGTGCTGATAAGCGTAAGGTGTGTGTTTATGGTGTGTGTGTGTGATGATGAACCAGTTGAGCCTGTCATAAACAGTGCAGGAATGAGAGTGTGTGGGCGACGACAGGTGAACCGAAGCACGGCCGGATGTCTGTAGTTAAGCTAGAAGTGCTGCTTAGTTACTGGCCAACACACACACACACACACACACACACACACACACACACACACACACACACACACACACACACACACACACACACACACATACATACTCACACTCACCCAACACACACCCTCACCCACACAAACAGACACATACACTTACACAACACAGGCACACTCACTAACACACACACACACACACACACACGCCCAGGTACTCACACACAAGAACACACACACGTGCGCACACACACATTTACATTTATATCACAATTAATCATTTAGCAGACATTGTTTATCCAAAGCGACTGAGGACAACAATAGAAGCAATCAAACCAACAATAGAAGCAACAATAATGTTTATGTTGCATGAGTAAATATATCTGCAATATATTACATGTGCAGTACCATATCTGATCACATGTACAGTGAGGAAAATAAGTATTTGAACACCCTGCTATTTTGCAAGTTCTCCCACTTGGAAATCATGGAGGGGTCTGAAATTGTCATCGTAGGTGCATGTCCACTGTGAGAGACATAATATAAATAAAAAAAATCCAGAAATCACAATGTATGATTTTTTAACTATTTATTTGTATGATACAGCTGCAAATAAGTATTTGAACACCTGTCTATCAGCTAGAATTCTAACCCTCAAAGACCTGTTAGTCTGCCTTTAAAATGTCCACCTCCACTCCATTTATTATCCTAAATTAGATGCACCTGTTTGAGGTCGTTAGCTGCATAAAGACACCTGTCCACCCCATACAATCAGTAAGAATCCAACTACTAACATGGCCAAGACCAAAGAGCTGTCCAAAGACACTAGAGACAAAATTGTACACCTCCACAAGGCTGGAAAGGGCTACGGGGAAATTGCCAAGCAGCTTGGTGAAAAAAGGTCCACTGTTGGAGCAATCATTAGAAAATGGAAGAAGCTAAACATGACTGTCAATCTCCCTCGGACTGGGGCTCCATGCAAGATCTCACCTCGTGGGGTCTCAATGATCCTAAGAAAGGTGAGAAATCAGCCCAGAACTACACGGGAGGAGCTGGTCAATGACCTGAAAAGAGCTGGGACCACCGTTTCCAAGGTTACTGTTGGTAATACACTAAGACGTCATGGTTTGAAATCATGCATGGCACGGAAGGTTCCCCTGCTTAAACCAGCACATGTCAAGGCCCGTCTTAAGTTTGCCAATGACCATTTGGATGATCCAGAGGAGTCATGGGAGAAAGTCATGTGGTCAGATGAGACCAAAATAGAACTTTTTGGTCATAATTCCACTAAACGTGTTTGGAGGAAGAAGAATGATGAGTACCATCCCAAGAACACCATCCCTACTGTGAAGCATGGGGGTGGTAGCATCATGCTTTGGGGGTGTTTTTCTGCACATGGGACAGGGCGACTGCACTGTATTAAGGAGAGGATGACCGGGGCCATGTATTGCGAGATTTTGGGGAACAACCTCCTTCCCTCAGTTAGAGCATTGAAGATGGGTCGAGGCTGGGTCTTCTAACATGACAATGACCCGAAGCACACAGCCAGGATAACCAAGGAGTGGCTCTGTAAGAAGCATATCAAGGTTCTGGCGTGGCCTAGCCAGTCTCCAGACCTAAACCCAATAGAGAATCTTTGGAGGGA
>CM040822.1:645226-660226 GCA_022828995.1 Vimba vimba
TTCACGTCAAGCTATAAAAGCCATCATGTTCAACTTCAAGAGCAGCGTACGTACAAACAAACACACACACACACACACACACACACACACACACACACACACACACACACACACACCTCACATGTGTGAACACTCGTGGCTTTACTGAACACCAGTCAATCATGGCTTTAGAGATTAATAATAGTAATAGAATTCATAGTTTGGTTTCAGTCTTGCTTTTGTGTTTACCGTGAATGTTTCAGCATCTCTGCCGATTACTCTCAGTCTTGAACAGAATGAACACATGAGCTCATGAAAGAGGAGCTTTAGCTGTTGAATAACTGTGTGTGTATGATATATATATATATCCAGAAATATAATATTATGTCAAAGGTGTTTGCAACGCAAGACGAGTGTTTGCTTCTGAGATGTTTGTGATATTCTCAATGCAGTGCTTCATTTCGCAAGAGATGCGACATCATTTCTGACGTGTGCAATTCTTTGTTCTTTCAATATTTCTTTGCAAATATTTGTTCTTGTTTTAAACACAAACATTTGGATAAAAGATTGAGGCTGATTTTCTGCAGTGTGTGTGTGTGTGTGTGAGACTGTGATGAGAAGATCCCTCACGTGTCGACGCCGACCGGCAGTCAGATAGACAGGATGTGATGCGTCACGGTGGACGCTACTTCCTCTTTCCCCACTTCCTCTTCTGCCTCATCAGCAGCCGTTGGGTAAGATCTACTTCCTGTCTGAGATCACGGACACAGGAAACTGCCCATGTCACTTCCTCTGAGCTCAGGAGCTCGTGCTGCTATTGATCAACCGTTTCTCCGTTCATTAATACCAGAAATTAACTTAGAAAATGACGAAGACAACAGAGCCTGATGAAATAGGCCCAATATGATCATGAAGTTATGACAACATATGTTTTTACATGCTTTAACTCGTCAAAATACACTGCAAAACGCTTTTCTTACTTAGTATTTTTGTCTTGTTTCCAGTCCAAATATCAAAAAACTCTTAAATCAAGATGCATTTACTAGACGAGTAAAATTACATAAGATATTAATTACAATGGGGGAGAAACATAATCTTAATTCAAACAGAAACAAGATAATTTTGTTTTTTTTAAGCAAAAACTCACTAGAAAACAAGAGTTATTATCTTCTGTCATTTTACTACTCTAGTAAATGCATCTTGATTTCAGAATTTTTTGATATTTGGACTGAAAACAAGACAAAAATACTGAGTAAGAAAAGCGTTTTTTGCAGTGTATGCAATTTTCTACTTTTTTTTATACACCGCTCTACAGTAATTTGAAAGTGATTGCAGTACCAGTTTTGGCCACAATCTTACATACGGTTCCTTTAACCAACTACAGGTTCATGAACATTAAGTACAGACCTTAACTACTTCAATATGATTAGATTACCTCATTAATTAAATATTAATGTAATTATCTTTGTAAATATGTTGAATCCAGTCAATATTTATTTAATCCTGAACTCCTGAAACGCCTCCATTGTAGTCTTGAGTTTCTTCCGGGAACACGTCACAATATTCCTCATTATAATAATTCATGCGCAGAATAAAGGGGCGGGGCCTGGTTGAGTTAGTTAGTAGTGTGTTAAACTGGCGGTTATGGTAAGGGGCGGGACATTTCCCAAACACACTCGAAGCGCTCGACCAATCACAACACACTGCTCCAGCCGACCAATCAGAGCACAGTGTGCTTTTCAGAAGGAGGGGCTTCATAGAGACAGGAAGTGAACAGAGCGTTACTGACAGACTGGGAAGAGAGGAGCCGCAACAATGGAGAATATGAGGAGAATAATCAACATTCAAGCAGGAAAACCTGTTCTAGTAGAGAAACAACATCAAGACTCTGTATCAACAAGCTCTTTCTCAATCACAGTCCAGACTGGGTCGATATATCAGACCTGCAGGTGTGACACTAAATCCTGCTCATTATTTGAGGGTCACAGGAGAGCGATTAAAGATCAGCGCTTTATTACAAACCCTCAAAGCGGCCCGTCAGACGCCAGTATGGATCCACTGCGGTTAATAACACACGGGGAGTTATGGCTGCAAACTCTTATCAATCACATTCACACTGCAAAAAAATCTAATAAAAAATGATGTTCTTCCTTCTTATGACTGAAGATATTAAGTAAAAAAGAATGAAGTTAGTTTGTGCTCAAAACAAGACAATAAACGCTTTAGAAAATAAAACACTTAATTCAAAGAGAAAACAACGTTTATTTTTCTGAAGAAAATGTATTCTTGTTTTCAGCAAAAACTCACTTTGATACATTTCTCAGAAAATGAGACCATTTCTGTAATTCAAAACAATTCACTAATTGTTTTGTTCTAGTTTTTTTGTGTGTTTTTCTAGATGTGTGATTTGATTGTGAAGCGACTCGTTGCTTGTTTTTGTTTCAGAATATCAGACTCTGGTTTCTGTTTCAGATCCTCTTCAACAACAAACAACAGAATGACTGGAGCCGCAAGAACACACACACACACAAACGTGACTGACACTAACACACACCTGACTGACACACACACACACCCACACCTGTGTTTGAAGAAAACCACATCAGTCACATGACTCACCCGGCGTCTAGACCTGACCGACGTCATCGCTGAAACATAATTAGCTACCATTGTTGTTTAATACAAAGTCTTTGTCTAACTTAAATGTCTTTGTAAGAACCCGGTCATCAAGAAATACATATGAAACGTTGCATGTTTTATCATGTTTAGTCACGGTGTAACTCAGGCGACACTGATATTTAAAGTGAAATCAGAAAACAGCAAACATTTATTTATCTTAATTTATTACCTAAAAAGAAATAAAAACTAAACTGCAAGCCACACAAATTTATTGCTCATGAAAAAAAACGAAAAAAAACAAAACAAAAAACATACAAGCTAAAAATATATTCCAAGAATGAGAACGTTAAGGGAACAACATTCCACGAACATGGCGAGAACGACTTTTAAACGTGCACGGAACATTCCAAAACTTGTCACATTTAAAAAATGTTCAAAGTAAAATGTTCTGAGAACGTTCTGTGAGCTGGGATGGTTTACACAGTGACAAAACAACAAGAGATAGAAAGGAAAGTAACACAAAACCACAGTTTCACAGTTAACAGATGGTTTTATAAATTAATACAGTCGTGTGAATGAATGTGCGACACGCTCGCGACTAAACACAAGCATCAGCTCGCTTCATGACAGATCATATCAGGATCTGATGCACAAACACAGGACAACAAACACACGACAGAAGACGACGACATCAGATCAGTCAGTTCCCGAATCCCGATCCCACAGTCTGCCAGGAACAGGAAAAAGAAGAGTTTGGGGAATCCACGCCGATCCAGGCGATTTGCATTCGTTGTTCCTTAAAGATAAAACCGTCACTGAGTTCATGTCGTCCTTTATCCGACAGAAGAGAGAAATGAGTGAGAGGTTTATTTCAGCTTTCAGAATGACTGCGATGTTTCCTTCTCTCACAGTCCTGATTCTCCGGCGTTTTGCTGAAAAACGGGCAGATTCTTCACAGAAACCGGCAGTCGGAGAGAAGAACATGAACGACTCTGCATTGTTCAATTAATGTGTCTTAGAAATAAAAATGTGAATCTCATAAAACATGTCAAAATCAAATTTCACCCCAAAATAAAAATAACGAGGAAGCTGTATTTTGCATAATGAAATGAAGCCTATTTCTAAACAAAATATAGATTTGCATTACGATGATATTTGGGGTTTAAATGTGCTGAAATTAATGGTCCTTTTTTCTCATTAATGTTTAAAATAATATCCATTTTCTTTCGATTTTGGGGTGAAATATGAGCTGTACTTGTTTTCATGAGATCCAGGATTCATAAAGACTGAAACATCCTGAACGTTATTTAGTCTCCTCAGACTGACATACTGTCCTCTGAAACACGTATCAAAAATATTTTAATGCTCGCGAGAGAAATGAACTGTGCAAAACATCATCTAAGCAGAGTTGAACACCTGACATGATAATGCTACATACTGGCTTCATAACATCCAGCCAGAGAATCATTTACTACACTGTAATAAATCCTCTTCTTCCTCAGCGTTTGTTTCGTTTTCCAGCACAAATATATAGAGATATAGAGATGCACTGATATGAAAATTTTGGCCGACACCGATAATTCTTTATTTTCTTGAAAGCCGATAACCGATATATTGGCCGATAAATCTAAATCCAAATTTTTATATAATTTTTCAGAGCCTGATTACAAAAACAAAGTCTCAGCTTTAAAATCCATGTTCCAAACACACAATTATAATGACGTTTACATAGCTTATGTAACGATATGACAGACTTGTGTTGCACTTTACTGTATTTTACTTTTCAAAGTGATTCCAATCATATTTCAAGCAATTCATAACCATCATGTTGAACAGTCGCATCTGAAGAGTCTCAGCTGAAGGAGGAAATACATTATTCATCAGCTTTAATATATCCGCCAGATTTTCTTATCAGCCGATAACGATAACGTTAAATTAGCCGATGCCGATATATCGTGCATCTCATTTACTGGAGAAGCAAATGACTGAAGATATGAAGTCTTGATCCTCCAGTAAATGTCTCTTGATTTAAGAATGTTTCGTGCTGGAAAACAAGAGTTATTGTGACGACGAGACCATGAATGCCCTCACAGCGGCTCCTGAAGTGTTTCACAGCTTCGGACGTTAATGCCCATGTTTTGTCCGTTCAGCAGCACATGTTCATTCTTTCGTCCAGCTCAAGCCACGACAAACTCGGCGTTCATGTCCGATGGGACGTCGGGTTTCCAGACCGGCTCCTGGAAGTCCAGATCCAGGGAGCCGTCGCTGCTGTCGCGGCGTGAGGGCTTGCGCTCGCTCAGCCAGTGGAGCGGGGCCCGTATGTCCCTCCGGGCTCTCCGTCGGAGCCGCCGCTGCCGCAGTAAGAGCCGCAGATGCTCCAGCTTACAGCGCGTGGCCTTGTTCTCCGTCTGGCGCAGGCGCTCACCTGAGACAGAGACACAACATCACTGACGCTGCAGAACACCAGGGGGCTCAAAGTGTACGAGAACCCGAAATCAACAAATGGCGTACGCCAAAAAACATTCAGGGTTAGGAAGAGCTCTTCGAGGTAACTACTGCAGGTCACAGTGAACAGTGATTTTATTAAACAAAATGACTTTCTCTGTTAGATGTAAAGTGCGACACCTGTTTGGTTGCTTTGCCATTTCTTACCATCACAAACACACTGTAAAGATTTTAAAGGTCACATCTCAAAAATTTTTCCTGACCGACAGCCAATGCCTTTTAACCGATCATTACCTGTGAACCAACAAGATTAGGGGCCCTATCATACACTCTATATGCAACTTGCTGCCAGATTATTATTGAGTACATAAAGAAATGGTGGAATCCGGCTTGTCCCGATGTTCTGCTTGAGTTTTAACCTCACACACACACACACACACACACACACACACACACACACACACACACACACACACACACACACACACAGCTTTAACCCTGAGCATGAGCAGATCCGATTCCTCTTTATAAATGCGAATCCGCCATGGCGCGGGCGCAACTGGCTTTTAAAGGGAATTGGAGACGAGACTCTGATTGGTTTATTTCACATTACGCCTAAAACACAGCTATTACTAATTAAGAGAATGATTAGGCCTACTGTATTTATGACTAGGACTCATAATGAGGATTTAAAGTGGTTTTCCTTGCTCTGCCGTCAGTCCCTCAGCTCACCATCGGTGTCGCAAATTTTCCCGTCAATTTTGTTTTTATAAATCACAAAAAAATAAAAATAAAACAATCATCAGTGACCGGCTGCACCAGCTGTGCGTCACTTGCAACTTACACACTACTAAATATTTCACGTTGCGCTATTAAATTTACACCATGTCGTAAAATCGCGACGCGCGATAAAAGCTTCTTCTCCATGTTAAGAGTGTTTGTCCTAACCAGCCGCGACGGCGACACGCGACGATTCTATTCTAGAAACGGTTATTTTTCTGCGACGTCGCGCTGGAACAACAAACACAAAGTGTGGCGATGATGATCTCAGGTGCTGTTTATGTGCTTTATTTAATGTTAAAAGCGTGTCATGTGACTCTGAATATCATTTAGTGCTCCAGCTTTGAGGCTGTAAAAGCAACGATGGATAATTCACCTCAGATCTTGAAATTAAACAAATGCAAACAAGAACGTTCAAACTGTGAACAAACAAGTGTATTCTTTGACAAAGATTGTTTTAGTAACTCAGCCTATGAGTTTCTCGCAGTCGCGTCGCGTCTAGTGTGGACAGACACATTATTTGTCGCTGGAATCTTATCGCGTCACGTCTGGTTAGGACACGGTGTTAGTTGAACTGTAAACTAAATATTTATGGATCAGGAATAAAACAGCAGACTGGCTGAACTTCATTAGTAAGCTCTTGTTTTCAATCCTTTAGACAAAGATGCTACAACATTACGTTAATGGTTGACTTTGTTAGTCAAAATACAGTTTCTGAATGTTTTTTACATATAAAAACTTCATTATGTTACTCATGATTAAGTAGTATTGTATTTTATGTGAGGCAATATGCAAATGATAATAACCCTGGATCAGAACATCCAGACACATTACAGTGAATAAAACTCTCTTGAGAATGAGGTCAGAATGGTTCTTTATTTATTTTTGCAGAGATCATCTGTTTTCTGTTCCCGTCCGGCCGGATTTACCTCTTCTTCTGACATTTTTATTATTTCTCCTCACTGTAACTGGACGTGCCTAGAATGCCTTTACATAAATACGGCCCTGATTCCTGAGTAAACCTGCGGATCCTCGAGGTCTGATCTTTCCAGATCTGCTGACCCTGTCAGTGACGCTTCATCACCATGTTTCCACTGAACACACACACACACACACACACACACTGCGGGTGCCCTGAGGGCCTGAGTGTCCATGAGCAAAGCTGAATAATTCATGCAGCCTGTATGTTAGAAAGATTTGTGTACAGATAATAGTGTGAGTTTGTGTGTGTGTGTGTGTGTGTGTGTGTGTGTGTGTGTGTGTGTTTATGTGAATATGTGTGTGTGTGTGTGTGTGTGTGTGTGAGCGTATGAGCATGAGTGTGTGAGTCAGTGTGCGAGTCAGTGTGTGTGTGTTTCTGTAAATATGTGTGTGTGTGTGTGTGTGTGTGTGTGTGTTTCTGTGAATATGTGTGTGTGTGTGTGTATGAGTGAGCGTGAGTGTGTAAGTCTGTGTGTGAGCGCGAGTATGGAAGTCTGTGTGTGTGTGTGTCAGTGTGGGCCAGTGGTTGCTGGCTAATGTTCATAATGGTTGCTGGCTAATGTTGTGACCCTCTGAAAGCTCGGCGTGACCCCGTGGATGACCTCTGAGAGGTCACGTCTCATTCAGAGCTCAGGGAACAGAAGATGAGCACACGACGAGCCGTAACCGCCGTAAAATGCCATTTTAGTCAGATAATTCTATTTGAAGTGGTTGTTCTAAGACAAGACATCAGTCTTCAATATTTTAAAGGTGTGTTTTCAGCTTGTGTGTTTAGATTCAGTCTGACCTGATGTGCTGAATTTTGCAGAACGAGACACAAATGACCAAACACACACTGCTCAATGAATCAGAGGAGAACATGAGAAGTGTGAGAGGATAGAGTCAGAAAACATGACTTCCTCTTCCACATGTCCATGTGTTTCAAGACATTAGTCAGGTTTTTGTCCAGCCAGTTGTTATCTCAGAATAAACCCAGACAGGGTGATCAGGATCAGGTCTTCATCAGCCTCAAGGGGGTTTATACTGAGATCACACACACACACACACACCTGAAGGGGGTTTATTCTGAGATAACAATCAGCTGGATGTACATTATCCTGCTTATTACACGGATACTTGCCATATAAGTACATAATTAGACACGAAATATGATCTAAGTTACAAGAGATAACAACCGCTGAAAACAAATAACACTGGGTCACTGAAGTCAGCAGTGCTATACGCTTGCTAGGAACGTTTTTACTTTGTGGAAGTTTTGCATTTGGTGAGCTTATAGAATATTAAAACTCCTTCAAATCAATATTTTGTGTACAGTTATTTAATTATGCCATCCAGTATTGTGGACTTACACTCTCTCGTTTCACACAAATGCAGGTGCCGCCATTTTGCGACTACTGTTTTGTACACTTTTGGATTATAAGATACAAACAGGTACAATTTTTAAACTGTTTCATCTCAAATCAATATCTCTTATCTTCATAATTATTTATGTGGTGAAATGCTGTGTAATAAGTGGTATGACTGTATACCATACCTCTTAAATGTCCGTCTAGTGTGAACTCAGATCAATATTTTGTGTCTAATTATGTACTTATGTGGCAAGTAGCCGTATAATAAGCGAGATAATGTACATCCAGCCGGTTGTTATCTCAGAATAAACCCCCTTCAGGTGTGTGTGTGTGTGTGTGTGTGTGATCTCAGAATAAACCCCCTTCAGGCTGATGCAAGACCTGATCCTGATCACCCTGTCGGGTTTATTCTGAGATAACAACTGGCTGGATGTACAGTATCCCTCACTTATGCCAGATCTAAGGTTTAAAGACATTTCAACAAATGAATAAACTCACCGGAGGGCCGGCGCGGGCGTCCGTGCTGCTGCCCGTCGGAGGTCGGTGAGGGTGGAGGTGAACAGGTTGGAGGTCGGGGCGTCGGGCAGCGCAGGTGCGTCAGGGTCGGAGCCGCTCCTGGGAAGTGACGTGTGGCGCTCAAGAGGTCGTTGAGGATCTGGAGGATTGTGGTGATGTCACGGCGAGGACGCCCGCTGCCGTCCTGACAGTTGGGGTGTAGAGTACCTGTGGAGGATGAGGTCAAGGTGAGGTCATGGTGAGGTCGAGATGAGGGCAAGGTGAGGGAGAGGTGAGGACAAGATGAGGGTGAGGTGAGGGCAAGATGAGGGTGAGGTGAGTGCAAGATGAGGGTGAGGGGATGGCAAGGTGAGGGTGAGGTGAGGGAGAGGTGAGGGCAAGATGAGGGCAAGGTGAGGGTGAGGTGAGGGCAAGGTGAGGGAGAGGTGAGGGCGAGGTGAAGGCAAGGTGAGGGAGAGGTGAGGGCAAGGTGAGGGCAAGGTGAGGGCGTGGTGAGGGAGAGGTGAGGGCAAGGTGAGGGAGAGGTGAGGGCAAGATGAGGGTGAGGTGAGGGCAAGATGAGGGAGAGGTGAGGGCAAGATGAGGGAGAGGTGAGGGCAAGGTGAGGGCAAGGTGAGGGAGAGGTGAGGGCAAGGTGAGGGCAAGATGAGGGCAAGGTGAGGGAGAGGTGAGGGCAAGGTGAGGGAGAGGTGAGGGCAAGATGAGGGAGAGGTGAGGGCAAGGTGAGGGAGAGGTGAGGGCAAGATGAGGGAGAGGTGAGGGCAAGGTGAGGGCAAGATGAGGGCAAGGTGAGGGAGAGGTGAGGGCAAGATGAGGGAGAGGTGAGGGCAAGGTGAGGGCAAGATGAGGGTGAGGTGAGGGCAAGATGAGGGCAAGATGAGGGTGAGGTGAGGGCAAGATGAGGGTGAGGTGAGGGCAAGATGAGGGTGAGGTGAGGGCAAGATGAGAGCGAGTTGAGGGAGAGGTGAGGGCAAGATGAGGGTGAGGTGAGGGCAAGATGAGGGCGAGGTGAGGGCAAGGTGAGGACGAGGTGAGGACGAGGTGAGGGCAAGGTGAGAGCGAGGAGAGGGAGAGGTGAGGGCAAGATGAGGGTGAGGTGAGGTCACTCACTCTCACACTCACTCACTCACTCACAGTTAATTCTTGGCCACAATATACACATATTTCACCCGCATGTCATGTGTGGGGCTCCATAAAAACATTAGCAAAAACTCCATGAAGCCATGCTTTACCTGAGAAGGTTCCTGAGAAAACTCCAGGTGCGTGATTGAAGAGGCTTTCGATGACGGCGCCCGGTTTGCATCGCTGTCTGTCTGTGCTGCCTTCAGCCTAACACACACACACACACATAAATATAAAACTTAAATCAAAACGAAAACAATATATATTTTTCTGACCCCAATGGCAGATTTTTTCTGGTTTTCTTTTTATAAAACAAGACTTTTAACAGGAAAGACTGAAGCAGCTCTACCTGAGAGTGGGGCGGGGCAGGGGCGGGGCTTTGTCCACAGTGGGCGTGGTCAGTGTGTGTTGTGGGAGGGGCCAGGCCTGTCGAGGCGTCTGATTGGCTGGGAGCCCTGGAGACGGACGGCTGAGACGCCAGCTGGAGCTGAACGAACATCATGTGATCGCCCACACGCAGTGCAAGGGTCAGCGGGGACCGGCCCGACAGAAAGTCACTGACCTGGACACAAAACCAGATGATAAACAGACGTTAATGAGACTTGCATGTTTAGTTTTTAGAACATTATTAGGTCATTTATTGAACATCCAATCAAAACCACAACCATACAGTGACCGTCACCATCTCTACAAAAACAACCTCTTGATACTAGTTATATCACAAACTAGACGATAATGAGATCACAACTGAAACGGAGTGAGAAAGAGCCATTTCGATTTTCCCAATATTTAATATAATAAATGACTAAAGAATTAAACAAATAAAAAATACATAAATGACATGCATAAATAAATGTATAAAAAAATTATAAATAAAGTGAATTGGATAAATGAATAAATAAACAACATAAACAACATCTGCAAAGTTACAACGCTCAAAGTTCAAAGCAAAGGGAGATATTTGCTTTAAAATGAATCGTTTTTTAAGGACTACAACAAACGGCTGGTAGAGACTACACCACATTCCTCCTGGTTTAGTGACATCATGAACCCTAAAATTTACATAAACCCCGCCCTCGGAACACAATTTATAGATTATCAAGACAGAATATGCTAATCAATGACTAGAAGATAACTCCACATAATCTACATGAATTTATCAACTAACATTCAGAAATGTCCTGTTGCTTCTACATGTTGTCACTTCTTCTTGAGTCTCTCCATCTTGTCTGACTCCGGTTTGAACAAAAAAGGCTAAAAGTTTTTGAAATTGTCAGTGCATGTGTGAGTGAGTGCAAGCTGTTGAAGCTCCGCCCCCTGTGCCGGGAGCAGCAGCTCATTTGCATTTAAAGGGACACACATTAAAATGGTGCGTTTTTGCTCACCCTCAAAAAGTGACGATTTAAACATGCTATATAAAAATATCTGTGGGGTATTTTGAGCTAAAACTTCACACACACACACACACACACACACTGGGGCTTATTTTACACCTTGTGAAAAGGGCATTATAGCACCCCTTTAAAGGCTGTGTGTCGATGTGTTTGGCATGTGATGCTTCAGTCTCAGATATCAGTCATTGGTGTGGGTGATGTCAAGCAGAAGAGCATTTGCGATTCTCAGAAATTGTGGGTTGGTACTTTAATGCAGTGACTGACACGTCACAAAAACAGCAGATCCGTGCTGACAGACGTCACATGCAAACAAAACTTTACAATGCGGTTTTATTTGTTAACCGCATTAGTTATCATGAAAAAAACCCCACAATAAAACTGTATGGTATAAAGCGCAAAATAAATAAAGCTGACTCAACATGAACTAACAATGATTAGTTCTACACTACAGCATTTAAGGTGCAAACAAATTACATTTAATTATAAATGAATAACTAAACTGATACATGTATATGTGCAAAGCGTCTGCAAATGCATATTTTAAAATCTCATGTTAATCTCAGTTTTTTTTTCTATTTACTACACTGCAAAAAATGATGGAAGTGTTTCTGTCTCGTTTTCCAGCACAAATTCTTAAATCAAGATACATTTACTGGAGAAGAAGCAAAATGACTGAAGATATTAAGTACAAATTTATCAAAATGAAGTGAGTTTGTGTTTAAAACAGAAACAAATAAAAATAATCTTAATTCAAATGGAAAACAAGATTATTTTTCTGACTCCATTGGCAGATATTAGTTCTTGTTTTAAGCACAAACTCACTTCATTTTGATAATTTTTTTACTTAATATCTTCAGTCATTTTGCTTCTTCTCCAAAGTATCTTGATTTAAGAATGTTCAGAAATACTGAGGAAGAAATTTTTTTGCAGTGTAATGAATTATTAAAATTAAAATGCATGAACTAATGTAAATGAGACCTTATTGTAAAGTGTTACCAATGCAAAAAATAAATTAAATAAAGCATATAATGGTGCACAGTTAGAGGAGAAATGTCACCATTTGATGAAATAAAAAGAGAGGCGATGTGTGACATTAATCTGGACATTCACAAATTTACACAATGACTGAAGCCCGTTTGGAAATCAGCAAATCAGGAGGAAACACCCAAGCAACCCTCGATGACAAGAACCTCTGAGTTTGGCAATGCGACACCAGGAAGAGTCTGGTTGAAAGCGGTTTACGTAACAGACCGGCTGGTATGCAGATGGAGAGTGTGATACGAGACCAACTCAAACGCCCTGAAACTCAAAACACACTGCTTTCCTCATCTGTGTTTAGTGTGTAATGATCATGAAGAAGCTCCAGTTCTTCTCTATATCAGAGTCAGTGTTTCTGAACTCCTGAAACGCCTCCACTGTAGTCTTGAGTTTCTCCCGGGAACGAACACGTCACAATATTCCTCATTATAATAATTCATGCGCAGAATAAAGGGGCGGGGCCTAGTTGAGTTAGTTAGTAGTGTGTTAAACTGGCGGTTATGGTAAGGGGCGGGACATTTCCCAAACACACTCGAAGCGCTCGACCAATCACAACACACTGCTCCAGCCGACCAATCAGAGCACAGTGTGCTTTTCAGAAGGAGGGGCTTCATAGAGACAGGAAGTAAACAGAGCGTTACTGACAGACTGGGAAGAGAGGAGCCGCAACAATGGAGAATATGAGGAGAATAATCAACATTCAAGCAGGAAAACCTGTTCTAGCACAATATAGCCTCTTTAACAGTTAACTAGTATTGCATTTGATTAATTGGTATCAACAATATTAGGGTTAGCTCATCCCTCATGTCGTTCCAAACCTGCAAGACTTTAGTTAATCTTAAAAACATAAATGAAACCTGAGAGGTTTCTGTCCCTCCATTGAAAGTCCACAATGCAAGAAATGATTGCCTTATTCAGTATCTTTGCTCTTGCTTTAAGCACAAACTTTGATACTTTTTTGACTTAAAGGGATAGTTCGCCTAAAAATGAAAATTCTGTCATCATTTACTCACCCGCAAGTTGTTTTAAACCTGTATGAATTTCTTTTTTCTGCTGAACACAAAAGAAGATATTTTGAAAAATGTCGGTAACCAAACAGTTGCTGGACCCCATTGACTTCCATAGTATTTTTTTTTCCTACTATGGAAGTCAATGGGGTCCAGCAACTGTTTGGTTACCGACATTTTTCAAAATATCTTCTTTTGTGTTCAGCAGAAAAAAGAAATTCATACAGGTTTGAAACAACTTGCGGGTGAGTAAATGATGACAGAATTTTCATTTTTGGGCGAACTATCCCTTTAATATCTTCAGTTATTTTGCTTCTTCTCCAGTAAAATAAATCTTGTTTTAAGAATGTTTAGATAATAGATATTAGTGCTGGAGAACGAGACAGAAACACTGAGGAAGAAGCTCGTGTTTTGCAGCGTGAGCCGGTGAAATCCAGAATTCCTGAGGTGTGTAAGTGTGTGTGATGTGAATGAATGAAACGCTCAGCCTCGCGTCTCTCGGGAACGAGTGAGTCACGACACTGAATCACTGACCACTTCAATCACAAAGACAGGCGGAGAGATCACGATCATGCAAAACGGCTTCGGTGTGTTAAAACATGTCGACAGCCCGACTCACAAACACTCATATGACGCCCATTAAATTTTTAAATATAAATATTTATGATTCGGCTTCTTCCTGCTCTTATTATGCACATTAAATCCCTATTTTTCAAGCACCTGTCAAACACTCTTAAGGAGGATCTATTACGCCAGTCTTGATGTTGTTTCTCTACTAGAGCAGGTTTTCCTGCTTGAATGTTGATTATTCTCCTCATATTCTCCATTATTGCGGCTCCTCTCTTCCCAGTCTGTCAGTAACGCTCTGTTTACTTCCTGTCTCTATGAAGCCCCTCCTTCTGAAAAGCACACTGTGCTCTGATTGGTCGGCTGGAGCAGTGTGTTGTGATTGGTCGAGCGCTTCAAGTGTGTTTGGGAAATTCCCCGCCCCTTACCATAACCACCAGTTTAACACACTACTAACTAACTCAACCAGGCCCCGCCCCTTTATTCTGCGCATGAATTATTATAATGAGGAATATTGTGACGTGTTCGTTCCCGGGAGAAACTCAAGACTACAGTGGAGGCGTTTCAGGAGTTCAGAATTAAGTTGTGTTAATGAGATGAACGTTGACTGGATTCAACATATTTACAAAGATAATTACAATATTTAATGAGGAAATATCCCACCGCTTACCACAACAGAACATCCTAATTCAACTGGAAAAACATTATGGGAGCAAAATGGGTTTAAGAATAGTCTTTAAAAATGACTAAAGAAAGCAGAAGCTTTCAGATGGTCTCTGGTTTGTCCCTCAAACAACGAAAACGCCCTTAAATCACACGGTTAGGAGTGTCAGTGAACATCTGAACTGATATCTGGCATCTGAGGTTAATTACCATCGAGCGCCAGAGATCAATGCAGCGTCTTCTGTTGCTCTGCGATCGGTCTGAAGTAAATGGCTCGCGTTAGGAAGACTCTATTGATCGCACTACGCTATTAAGAGCAAATGATTTCCAATGAAGCTGAATGGAAAGGCCAGAGATTCCCCTGACAGAGAGACGAGAGCGAGACGATGATCCTGCAGGATCTTCACAGGACAGAGAAATAACAATGTGTGATAAACAAGACCTGGAGAGAAGAGAGAAATGATGTTCTTCCTCAGTGTTTCTGTCTCGTTTTCCAGCACAAATATCTAAACATTCTTAATTCAAGATATATTTACTGGA
>CM040822.1:665226-672726 GCA_022828995.1 Vimba vimba
TTAGAACAAAACACATATAATTTCATTAAATAATAACAACACTCTCAGAAAAAAGGTACAAAAGCTGTGACTGTGGCGGTACCCTTTCGAATGGTACATCTTTGTACCTAAAGTGTGCATATTAGCATCTCAAAGGTACATACTGGTACCAATAGTGAACATATTAGTACCTAAATGGTACATATTAGAACATTTTTAAAGGGTACAGTCCCAGTGACAGATTTTGTACCTTTTTTTTTTTGAGAGTGTGGTATAAATATTAGGGGTTGCACTTGCTAGTCTTGGTTATTATAGCTTCCCCATCCCAAACTAACGTTACGCCCGTGTTGTTGTCTACTTGATCCCGTTTTGATCCCTCAGAACTGATCCCGATCCCGGACTCAGGAGACAGCAGGAGTCTGTCATTGGGAACCCGGAGTCAACACTCTTATTAAAGTGTATTGAATCAACATTGAACTGAATCGGGCTGAATAAATGACACTATTGAAAACGAATTTGATTCATAATTGATTAAATGTTCAACTGAATAAACATTAAACTGAATTGATCTGAATAAACGATGCTCATTAATCATTAGAACAAAACACATTATTTCATTAAATAATAAGAGCATGGTATAAATATTAGGGGTTGCACTTGCTAGTCTTGGCTATTATATCTTCCCCATCCCAAACTAACGTAACGCCCGTGTTGTTGTCTAGGCTACTTGATCCCGTTAGGATCCCTCAGAACTGATCCCGATCCCGGTGGACTCACGCGTCTCGGTGCAGAAGCAGGAGTCTGTCTTTGGGAACCCGGAGTTTCTCCGCGAGTCTCCTCTTCAGCCCGTCCACGGTCTCCTCCGGGGGAACCGACAGCTCGAACCGGGTCCCGGTGGTGGAGTGGACCGAGAGCTTCATGGATGAGTCGCCGAGCAGGAGCTCCGGACACCGGGTTCTGCAGCTCCGCGCCTCGGGGTTCCGCTCCATGATCCGAGAATCCCGTGATCAGCGAAATATTCCTTCCGCGTCGGTGTTTTCTGGGTGTCTCGGCACAGAAAGACGACAAAATATCAATATCAACAGGCCGTTAGAATCCAAATATTCGTTGGAAAAAGCGCCTCGTAACGCGCTTTATTCTAAGTCTAAGCCGATTGCTTTGCTCGGTCTACCGTGTGTCTCTCTCTCTGTATGTGTGTGTGTGTGTGTTGCGCTTCTGCTGCTACATTTGTTGCGATTCCGCAGCTGACAGATCCCGCCCACCGCCACAAACAACCAATAGCGTTAGCGGACACGCTTGCGCGCTCCAATCAGAGTCTCAGCCCTGAGATCATTCATAACAGTTAAGCATTTCATTACATAATTCAAACACTATGATCTTATTGTTGGATTGTGATTAAACTGGACTGGACACTGTAATTGCTAACATCATCAAATTTTTACCACCTTTTCTAAAGATTTCACACAATGTCTTTCTTTCTTTCTTTCTTTCTTTCTTTCTTTCTTTCTTTCTTTCTTTCTTTCTTTCTTTCTTTCTTTCTTTTGCATATACACAGACATTTCATAACTTAAATAATTTGAACAATGATTTCAATAAATGTTTATAAATTAGGCCGAGAAATAATTAGTTTTTTGCCCAAGAACAGACGTTTAGTTATTTGTGTTATTTATATTTATTAGATTTCTAGATTATCTATTTAATGAATCAACATCACTATTATATCGATTTGATGAATCGATATCAATAAATATAAACTATACTTGATATATATATATATATATATATATATATATATATATATATATATATATATATATAGTAAATTAAATGTTGAATACAGGGTGAAAAACAGCGGTCCCAGTACTGAGCCTTGTGGTACTCCATACTGAACTTGTGATCAATATGACATCTCTTCATTTACTACATTACTGTTTACATTACATCTGTACTGTATTAGTTCTGGGGTTCTCTGACATTATGAACACATGAATCATAGTTAAATTCTGTGATCTGTCATACAGTCCTGATGAGTTTGACCTCGTTATTAGCAGTTCAGAGATCGATGTTGGTTTTGATGTGATATCCAGAATATGATGAATCATCACATCCCTCTTTTTTCAATCTGCCACAGTTCTTCATCACCTTCATATCTGTAGTGTGTGTGTGTGTGTGTGTTCAGTGTTACGAAACGAGTCTGCTCACAAACTCAAAGGAATGTAGAGCATTTGTGCGAGTGGAAATCCCAGCCCTGTTCCTGAAACAGAACATTCCTACAACATGATGCGTGTTGTTGTTGTACAGTCCATGCCAGGGTGAATTATGAAGTAATACGAGTTACTCATGGGTTAGTCAGGATGTGTGTGAAACACATTATACTTGCTTTGATAAGCCACAGTATGGATCATAGACTATCACTTTAACCCTTTGGTGAAATGTATTTGTTATTTCAATGAAATACTACTACTACTTCAATGAGTACTATATTTTAGTTCAATAACTTATTTAATATTTTGTATTTTTAGGGGATTTTATGGTACTAAATTATATTTACGCTGTATTCATAATCCATGTATTCACTTTTTGAGCATAGAGCATAGTTACATTTCCAACATAAACTGTCATAAATCTTGAATGCTTTAGAGCAACAGACTGAAGCTTGATCTCTTTTCAAAGATGACACTTGACAGATTATTGCTGAAGTGAAAAAAGTTAAAAAAAGCGAACTTAAAGGTGCTGTATGTAACTTTTTTACTCTACTAAAGCATAAAATACCATAATATGTTAGCAGATATTTAGGATACATGCTAAGTTCACATACTCGTTTCTCTGAAAAACACTTCTACAGCCAGTTAATTTACTTATTATTTTACATGTTTCATGTCGTCAGTCGGTTTTTGTTTTGGTCTGTGTGACTCCGCCCACTCCCAGCTCAGCCTATAGTGTTTCGACACCCCGGATTGCCAGTTGGTGGGAAATACAGTGTATTGTAGCCATGGAAACGAGCAAACAAACTGGGCCAGAGATTGTAGATTCCACACAACCTAAAAAGCCTCGGTATCCATCAAAAAATCTCTATGAACGAGAGCATATTAAAACACCAGAACACCGCAGACACAGTGTAATCAAAAGTAAGCTGGTCTGTCCTGTCTGTGTCCTCTCTGCTCCGCAATATATGTTTTCATAAAACATTAGCACAAAAACATTATTTAAACATCAGTCTTGGAATATTTGTTCTGTTTTTTACGTTTTTTAAATGTTACTTTTTGTTTCAGAACGTTCAGAGAACATTCAAAAGTAACATTCTCATAATGTTGAAGAATGATACAATAGAATGTTTCCTTAAACTTCACGATACCAAGAAAAACATTTTTAAACCGTTCAGAGAACATTCAGAAATAACGTTTTCGTTATTTTGCAGGAATGTTAGTAAAGCATTCTTAAATTCAGAGGCGTAAAGCAGCAGTTTACCGCAGTAAAACTCCAGTCATTTCCTCAGCATCTTCTGTTATCTGTTCAACACAGAAGGAAGTTCACAGAGATCACAACCGTCACGCTACAAACACACTAAATGAGCCGTATAGACACTGTAAAACATGATAGACACTGTAAAACATGATAGACACTGTAAAACATGATTTTTGGGAAGATTATTGGAGTGTGTTTTACAAGAAAATATTTCAGTCTTTCTATTTCACAATTTGATGGTAAATTCAGTTGTGCTGCTTAATATTTTAGCGGAAACTGTGATACATTGATGAATATGAAGTTCAAAAGAACAGCCTTTATTTGAAATATAATCTTTTGTAACGTTATAAATGTCATTAATGGTAGTTTTTATCAATTTGATAGTATTCTACTTAATTTCTACTTCAAAATTTTCTGTAATTCAATTTGTTACTTGCTGTTTTTTGTTTTTTTTGAAGACGGATCAATAATTCTGACCTGTGATTCTTTCACACAGTGTTAATACAGCATTTCAGTGTATGATTCAGTGTATGAGTTCAGTGTATGAGTTCAGTGAGTGAGTGAGTGAGTGTGAGTGAGTGAGTGTGAGTGAGTGAGTGAGTGAGTGAGTGAGTGAGTGAGTGATTGAGTGAGTGAGTGTGTGAGTGTGAGTGAGTGAGTGAGTGAGTGAGTGAGTGATTGAGTGAGTGAGTGATTGAGTGAGTGAGTGATTGAGTGAGTGAGTGTGTGAGTGTGAGTGAGTGAGTGTGTGTGTGTGTGTGTGTGTGAGTGAGTGAGTGAGTGAGTGAGTGAGTGAGTGAGTGAGTGAGTGAGTGATTGAGTGAGTGAGTGTGTGAGTGATTGAGTGAGTGTGTGAGTGTGAGTGAGTGAGTGAGTGAGTGAGTGAGTGAGTGAGTGAGTGATTGAGTGAGTGAGTGAGTGATTGAGTGAGTGAGTGTGTGAGTGTGAGTGAGTGAGTGAGTGAGTGTGAGTGAGTGAGTGAGTGAGTGAGTGAGTGTGAGTGTGAGTGAATGAGTGTGAGTGAGTGAGTGAGTGAGTGTGTGAGTGAGTGTGTGTGTGTGTGTGAGTGAATGAGTGTGAGTGTGTGTGTGAGTGTGAGTGAATGAGTGTGAGTGTGAGTGAATGAGTGTGAGTGAGTGAGTGAGTGAGTGTGAGTGAGTGTGTGTGTGAGTGAGTGAGTGAATCATTCTAATATGATGATTTGATGCTCAAAGAACATTTATGATTATTATTATGGAAATATTACTTCATATTTTCATATTTTATATTTTAGTGGAAACTGATACATTTTATGAATACAAAGTTCAAAAGAACAGCATTAATCTGAAATAGAATCTTTTGTAACATAATAAATGTCAGTTTTGATCAGTTTGTTCAGTTTAGCAGCAGCTGCACATTCAACCGTTTCTGACCTGATAACTTTCACTTCCGGTTTGCTTTTGGATTTCTGTGACTAGAGCAAAACTCAGCGATTGCAGATATTGACTGAGACTGAGATGCTGAAACACATGAAGTAAAGCACAGAAACATGAAGTGGTTTTCACTTGTCGAATGATTTCATTAATGCAGGAAGTGGACAGGAAGAGCTCAAACCCACGATTCTGATGAGTTCCAGTAATCTCGCACACACACACACACACACACACACACACACTCTCTCTCTCTCTCTCTCTCTCTCTCTCTCTCTCTCTCTCTCTCTCTCTCTCTCTCTCTCTCTCTCTCTCTCTCTCTCTCTCACACTCACACTCAGACACACACACACACACTCATCTGATAGAGCGTCTCGAGGGTCACTGAGTACATTTGCGCAGTGTTGTGTGTAACTTATCATCAGATTACTTTTTCAAGTAACTAGTAAAGTAACACGTTACTTTTCCACATTTATGGACTGTCAGCTCTCCTGTTCTCATGTTGAGAGAAACAAAGTGAAGGTGTCGTGTGTAAACATGATGTTTATTATGTAGTTTTATTTTATAATATTATAATTGCGCAAGCCCAGATTTAAAGAGGACGTCTTGATGTTGGGACATTACACACTAAAGAAACAGCAAAACATGCACTTTTTAAGGATCACAGTCTATTTTCTAAGTGACACTGATGTTTCATGTGCAACACGTGATCTGACATGAAGAGAAACAGCGACACCGTGTGTCAGTCGGAGGAACTGCAGCGCTCTGACTAATTCTTCAGCTCAGGTTATTGAATATTGTTGTAAACCCTTTTTATAAATCCACCATTCAGTGTCTGAGCAGCTTTAGAGTGCGAGATTATGTTTAACAACATTAAACAGAAATTCATGTATTGAATAATTAACTTACAAGTGGGAATCATTGAACGTGGAATCATACGAGCTCATCGGGGGATCTGAGAGGAAACAGTGCAGGGTTATTATTATTATTAACTTTATGCAATCAGATTCTTCTCTTCATATCAACTTTTCTCACACAGAAATATTTACATAAGTTTTTTATTTGCCAGTTAATCAGCAAACGTCTTTGTCTGCTCTTTTTAGCTTCATTTGATCAACACGGTTTTCTGATGTGAGTTAATGGTCACAATATCCTTTTAGTCACTGTTTTATTTTGATTGCATTCATTTTAAAATTAATTTAATTTGACATTTCTATGATTTAATTGCTGTTCTGTTTTAATTGCATTCATTTTAAAATGATGTTAACTTTCAATTTCTGTGATTTAGTTCATTTAAGTGTGGTTTATTTTAAAATATTATATAAAATATTTTTAATTTGACATTTTTATGATTTAACCAAGTGTTTATTTTGATTGCATTCATATTATTATTTTAATTTGTCACATTGTTATGGTTTGATTAATTTAAGTAAGTGTTTTTATTTTTAATTCTACATTTTTATTTGAATTGCATTCATTTTTTTAAATATTTTTAATTTGACATTTTTTTATTTAATTAATTTTAGCAAGTGTTTTATTTTGATTGCAAGTATTTTAAAATTATTTTAATTTTACGTTTTTTATGGCTTAATTATTAGCTTTTCATCAATCCCTGGCCTGTAGAATGTAGTGTTTCTTTTTACATGTAAGTTGCATATTTATATGCAATATTTGTCATCTGCATAAATACTGCCACATTTCCATAAACAAATAAATAAATAATAAGAGCTTGTGCAATATTATATTAACTTGAGTGACAAAGCCTCTTCCACACATGTCAGTCAGTGTCAACACACTCATCTGAATCTGCTCACTGACATCTGAATCTGTTTCAGTAGAGATATTGGAGCATTTTCATCAATAAACATAAAACAGAATTGAGCTTGTGCAAAAAAACAAAACAACCTTTAGAACATTTTTAATAACTTAACGGGGACATATTTTGTATGAACAGTGTAAATGCGCATTAGTATAAAGCGCACGTGCTCTGGTTCTGATTCATGTGCAATTCACAAAATGCATGATATTAATAAGCAAGTAATAACTAATAACTATAGCTGGCTATGTTTGAACCCAAGCGTTTTTGTGAATCGGTGCATTTCTGCAGTGATCATCATCATCATCATCATCCTCTCTGACGCACATCGAGGAGAATCCCACCGCTCGCGTCATCAGCGTCGGTGGGCGTGGCTTCAGCGCCAGTGGGCGTGGCTTCACCCCAGGCTTCATTCATAAACTCGGCTGCCATTCGGATGAATGTAACGCGCACTGGAGCTCGTGCCATTGGTGAGCGCTCATAACAGCATGCATTACAGATAGGTGAGTGATCCCGCGTTCACGCGCGCTGTCCTGATGTTTAACATCGACACATCTGGCGCTCATCTGTTCGCCTGCATTTAACGCGTTTTATTGAACATGCTTTAATGCACTGAGGATGATAAAAGCGCGTTATGCATGCGTCCGAATCAATGAATCAACAAAACGCGTATTTGGTTAATAATGTAACCGTGATGATGGGAATGTGCGGTGCTTTGCGTTGCGTTGCGCGCGTCTTTCGTGATCATCGCGTCGCGTCATTTCACTGTAGCGTCGCGATGCATCAACATTTCAAAGAGTCTCTCGTTCAAAACAGAAATAGTGACGTAAG
>CM040822.1:677726-707726 GCA_022828995.1 Vimba vimba
AAATGGCTCCAGCTAGCATACTGCTCCCAATAAGTGACAAAATAACGCCAACATTTTCCTATTTACATGTTGTGATGTGTATAGTCACAGCGTGTGCAAATAACAAGGTCACATGAGACACAGCATCTTCTAACCGTACACATACTGGGAACTATATTCTCAGAGGGCGAAGCACTGCTACGTCTGCGGAGGGATGTGCTCGCTACTAGCTAGCTAGTCATGTTGGTTTTGTTGACAGAAGTAACAATGGTGCTTTTCAGGTGTTGCGCTAATCACTCAGCAAACTTCTTAACTTGTACAAACTTCTTATACTTTTATAGTGGCTATTATTGTTAATCTATTTTAGATAGAAATATACTGACCATAATAATAATAAAAAAAATGCATTCTACATAGTTTATCTGGATTATGCATATGAGCCTGACTCCTGAAGTCAGGAGTGTTTCACCTGTTCTTTAATGAGGACCTCAGGTGAGGGATGCTGTTGCCATGGAGACGCTGATCCCACGGGATGGACAGATGACCTCACAGTCGTGCGCACTAAACATTCACGAGCACACACACACATTAAAGAGAAAGATCATAATGATGTTTCACATTTAGGTTGGTTTCTCCACAGAAAGTGAAATCAGACACACACACACACACACACACACACACACACACACACACACACACACACACACACACACACACACACACACACACACACACACACACACACACACACACACACACACACACACACACACACACACACACACACACACACACACTCTCTCCTCAGTGGCCTAATTCTGTCTCTAATTTTAGCGCTCTGTGTTCTCGTTTCACATTCAGAGAGACGCAGAAATCAAGCTGAAGTTCTTTCATTAGACTTCTGATTATGTACAGTCGTCATCGCTTATTAATCAATCATCTCTCACAAAGTTAATTGTGTTATCCAGCGCTGTCGAACCATCAGATGTCTCCAGTACATTCTGTTACCAGTTACCAGACACATGAATTATGTATATATAATGAAATTACAGTATATTACGGTATTCTAGAGTGGTAAACCGGGATAGTTAACCCATGACATGAATCATTTACTCGTTCCCATGTCATTCAAACAGTTTATGGACAAAAATAACACATTTCTAAAAACATCTGCGTTTTATGAAGAAAGTCAGTGAACAATACGATGTTGAGTAAACGATGACATGATCATTTTGGGGTGAATTATGCCTTTAATCTGAGAGCATTAGTGGCATAGACAGTTTCTAAAGCAGGAAAATAACAGAATCAATGATGCAAACTTCATCAACCATGAGACAAACTCATATTCATCTGTAAAGCGGCACTAGAAGACAGTGTTCAGATCAGCGGCGCTGAGTCAGTAAAGGTGTTGCAAAGTTCATCAATTACAGAAAAGCTATTGATTAATCGGTTTTTAGTTCTATTACAAAATTTTAATATTATTCAGTTTTGTTCTAAATATTAATCGTTTTTGTTCTATTGTATTAAGAGATTTGACTCAAGTTACAAACTCAATAAAAAGCGGTAGCGTCAGTTCTATCGGGTCTCGTCAGTCAAGCTCTCGTCAGCTGATCCTGGACCTGTAGGAACACGGCTCCATCACTGTCCGTCAGGATTATCAGCAGATATGGCGTTTCTCAGGAGCGGATGACCCTCCTCCCTCCCCAGCTCCACCTGTCCCAGTCAGGATTTAGCATTCTGATTCCCCTTTGAAATCCCCTTCGTTGTTCATTAAAATCTTTATTAATCAATGATATCTGCAATACATTCATGTTGGTTGTGTTCTGTTCACCCTGAGGAGGGTTATTGCTGCGCTTATCCATGCTAGGCTAACCAGAACAGAACCAGACCGCCGATCCAAACTGTATGCTAACTGTCATCGGGCCTGACAGAACTGGGTTTCTTGTGTGTTCTGGAGGGTTTCCTCACGTCTCTGAATACACAGAAAGCATAGAAACAGAAAGCTTTCTGTGATATGTGTAGCTTGACGCTGATCTCACGCGCGTGTGTGTGTGTGTGTGTTCCAGGACGTTCCTCTGGTGTCGGGCTCTCAGGAGAACTACGTGCTTCTGCTGGTGATGGTGTGTGTGTTTGCCGGCGGGACGCTGATGGTTCTGTCCGTTCTGCTGGTCTTCTGTCACCGATGCTGTCGAGGAGAGCGACGATACTCCAGGTCAACATCCACACAACACGACAACCTCAACATTCGTTCACACACTCACGAGCCGCACAGATGCTGTTATTCCCGTCAATATCGGGTCTATCAATACTGGACTAGACAAACCTGTTCATCGGCACATATAGTGTGTGTGTTCACAAACTTTATTACAAGTTTATTACGCTACACACTCGCTAGGAACGTTTTTTCTTCGTGGAAGTTTTGCGTTTGGTGAGCTGATAAAATATTAAAACTCCTTCAAATCAATATTTTGTGTACAGTTATTTAGTTACGCCATCCAGTATCGTGGACTCGCTCTCTCTCGTTTCACACAAACGCAGCGGCGGCCATTTTGTGACTATTGTTTTGTTCACTGTTGGATTATGAGAAACAAACAGGTACGATTTTAAAACAGTTTAATCTGAAATCAATATCTCTGATCTCCATTATTATTTATGAGGTGAAATGCTGAGTAATAAGTGTTATGACTGTACACCGTATCTCTTAAATGTCAGTCTAGTTTGATCTCGCCGCTGAAACTGCTCTCTCAGGAGCTCTGCGTTTATAGAGCGAATAACATATTTCATCTCAGATCAAGATTTCTGTCTAATTATTTACTGATGTGAAGCCGTGAAATAAGAGGATAATGTACATCCAGCCGGTTGTTATCTCAGAATAAACCCCTTCAGGTGTGTGTGTGTGTGTGTGTGTGTGTGTGTGTGATCTCAGAATAAACCCCTTCAGGTGTGTGTGTGTGTGTGTGTGTGTGTGTGTGTGTGTGTGTGTGATCTCAGAATAAACCCCTTCAGGTGTGTGTGTGTGTGTGTGTGTTTTATCTCAGAATAAACCCATTCAGTTGTGTGTGTGTGTGTGTGTGTGTGTTTGTGTTTTATCTCAGAATAAACCCCTTCAGGTGTGTGTGTGTGTGTGTGTGTGTGTGTGTTTTATCTCAGAATAAACCCCTTCAGGTGTGTGTGTGTGTGTGTGTGTGTGTGTGTGTGTGTGTGTGATCTCAGAATAAACCCCTTCAGGTGTGTGTGTGTGTGTGTTTGTGTTCTATCTCAGAATAAACCCCTTCAGGTGTGTGTGTGTGTGTGTGTGTGTTTGTGTTTTATTTCAGAATAAACCCCTTCAGGTGTGTGTGTGTGTGTGTGTTTGTGTTTTATCTCAGAATAAACCCCTTCAGGTGTGTGTGTGTGTGTGTGTGTGTGTGTGTTTTATCTCAGAATAAACCCCTTCAGGTGTGTGTGTGTGTGTGTGTGTGTGTGATCTCAGAATAAACCCCTTCAGGTGTGTGTGTGTGTGTGTGTGTTGTGTTCTATCTCAGAATAAACCCCTTCAGGTGTGTGTGTGTGTGTGTGTGTGTGTGTGTGTGTTTTATCTCAGAATAAACTCCTTCAGGTGTGTGTGTGTGTGTGTGTGTGTGTGTGTGTGTGTGATCTCAGAATAAACCCCTTCAGGTGTGTGTGTGTGTGTGTGTGTGTTTGTGTTTTATCTCAGAATAAACCCCTTCAGGTGTGTGTGTGTGTGTGTGTGTGTGTGTGTGTGTGTTTTATCTCAGAATAAACCCCTTCAGGTGTGTGTGTGTGTGTGTGTGTGTGTGTGTGTGATCTCAGAATAAACCCCTTCAGGTGTGTGTGTGTGTGTGTGTGTGTGTGTGTGTGTGGTCTCAGAATAAACCTCTTCAGGTGTGTGTGTGTGTGTGTGTGTGTGATGTCAGAATAAACCCCTTCAGGTGTGTGTGTGTGTGTGTGTGTGTGGTCTCAGAATAAACCTCTTCAGGTGTGTGTGTGTGTGTGTGTGTGTGTGATGTCAGAATAAACCCCTTCAGGTGTGTGTGTGTGTGTGTGATCTCAGAATAAACCCCTTCAGGTGTGTGTGTGTGTGTGTGTGTGTGTGTGTGTGATCTCAGAATAAACCCCTTCAGGTGTGTGTGTGTGTGTGTGTGTGTGTGTGTGTGATCTCAGAATAAACCCCTTCAGGTGTGTGTGTGTGTGTGTGTGTGTGTGATCTCAGAATAAACCCCTTCAGGTGTGTGTGTGTGTGTGTGTGTGTGTGTGTGTGATCTCAGAATAAACCCCTTCAGGTGTGTGTGTGTGTGTGTGTGATCTCAGAATGAACCCCTTCAGGTGTGTGTGTGTGTGTGTGTGATCTCAGAATAAACCCCTTCAGGTGTGTGTGTGTGTGCGTGTGTGTGTGTGTGTGATCTCAGAATGAACCCCTTCAGGTGTGTGTGTGTGTGTGTGTGATCTCAGAATGAACCCCTTCAGGTGTGTGTGTGTGTGTGTGTGTGATCTCAGAATAAACCCCTTCAGGTGTGTGTGTGTGTGCGTGTGTGTGTGTGTGTGATCTCAGAATGAACCCCTTCAGGTGTGTGTGTGTGTGTGTGTGTGTGTGATCTCAGAATAAACCCCTTCAGGTGTGTGTGTGTGTGTGTGTGTGTGTGTGTGATCTCAGAATAAACCCCTTCAGGTGTGTGTGTGTGTGTGTGTGTGTGGTCTCAGAATAAACCTCTTCAGGTGTGTGTGTGTGTGTGTGTGTGTGTGATGTCAGAATAAACCCCTTCAGGTGTGTGTGTGTGTGTGTGATCTCAGAATAAACCCCTTCAGGTGTGTGTGTGTGTGTGTGTGTGTGTGTGTGTGTGTGATCTCAGAATAAACCCCTTCAGGTGTGTGTGTGTGTGTGTGTGTGTGTGTGTGTGATCTCAGAATAAACCCCTTCAGGTGTGTGTGTGTGTGTGTGTGTGTGTGATCTCAGAATAAACCCCTTCAGGTGTGTGTGTGTGTGTGTGTGTGTGTGTGATCTCAGAATAAACCCCTTCAGGTGTGTGTGTGTGTGTGTGTGATCTCAGAATGAACCCCTTCAGGTGTGTGTGTGTGTGTGTGTGTGATCTCAGAATAAACCCCTTCAGGTGTGTGTGTGTGTGCGTGTGTGTGTGTGTGTGATCTCAGAATGAACCCCTTCAGGTGTGTGTGTGTGTGTGTGTGTGTGTGTGATCTCAGAATAAACCCCTTCAGGTGTGTGTGTGTGTGTGTGTGTGTGTGTGTGATCTCAGAATAAACCCCTTCAGGCTGATGAAGAGCTGATCCTGATCACCCTGTCGGGTTTATTCTGATATAACAACCGGCTGGATCTACATAATCTCTTACTTAAACAAATCAATATATCTCAGATGCTTGAGTGCAACGGATGAATACGCTGATATTCTCACATTATGATGGTGTTGTTTGTGTTTGTGTTTGTGTGATGTTCAGAGCCAGTGATGACCTGGAGAAAACCAACACTACATATGTCGAGGAGAGTCAGCCGAATCAAGGTGAACATGCTTTACACCAGAGCGATTCACTGAGCGATTCACTGACGATTCACAGACGATTCACTGAGCGATTCACAGATGTTTCACAGACGATTCACTGAGCGATTCACTGAGCGATTCACAGACGATTAACTGAGCGATTCACAGGCGATTCACTGAGCGATTCACAGACGATTCACTGAGCGATTCACTGAGCGATTCACAGACGATTAACTGAGCGATTCACAGGCGATTCACTGAGCGATTAACTGAGCGATTGAGCGATTCACTGAGCGATTCACAGACGATTCACTGAGCGATTCACAGACGATTCACTGAGCGATTCACTGAGCGATTCACAGACGATTAACTGAGCGATTCACAGGCGATTCACTGAGCGATTCACTGAGCGATTAACTGAGCGATTCACTGAGCGATTCACAGACGATTCACTGAGCGATTCACAGACGATTCACTGAGCGATTCACAGACGATTCACTGAGCGATTCACTGACGATTCACTGACGATTCAGTGAGCGATTCACAGACGATTCACTGAGCGATTCACAGACAACTCACAATCAGTTCACAATCAGTGAATCCAGTCACGCAATCAGGAGATTCTGCTGGTCAGTTTTGTACTGTTAAGATATTTAAATAGGAATCATTTTTATTTTGTTCTATATATGAAGTGGTTTTGTTCTATTAAGAGATTACATTTACATTTAATCATTTAATCATTTAGCAGATGCTTTTATTCAAAGTGACTTACAAATGAGGAGAATGATATTAGCGATCAAACCAACAATTGGGCAACAATACACCAGTGCCGTGACCAGTCCAGAACATAGATTACAATATTGATCGGTTTATTCTATTAAGAGATTTAAATAATAATCGTTTTATTCTAATAAGAGATTTAAATATTTATTGGTTTTGTTCATATTAAGAGATTTAAATATTTATCGTTTTATTCTAATAAGAGATTTAAATATTTATTGGTTTTGTTCATATTAAGAGATTTAAATATTTATCGTTTTATTCTAATAAGAGATTTAAATATTTATTGGTTTTGTTCATATTAAGAGATTTAAATATGAATCGTTTTATTCTTTTAAGAGATTTAAATATTTATCTGTTTTGTTCTGTTAAGAGATTTAAATAATAATCGTTTTATTCTATTAAGAGAATTAAATATTTATCGTTTTATTCTTTTAAGAGATTTAAATATGTATAGTTTTTTTTCTATTAAGAGATTTAAATAATAATCGTTTTATTCTAATAAGAGATTTAAATATTTATTGGTTTTGTTCATATTAAGAGATTTAAATATCTATCGTTTTATTCTTTTAAGAGATTTAAATATTTATCTGTTTTGTTCTGTTAAGAGATTTAAATAATAATCGTTTTATTCTATTAAGAGATTTAAATATTTATCGGTTTTGTTCAATGCGAGAGTAAACAATTCTCAAAAAACATCAGTGAAGATTTGATCAATTGTCTGAAGTGAAAAATAGCGTTTCAAAGAGTCTGAAGTGAATTTAACAAATCCCAAATTTAATCAGCAGTCATTTAAGCCTCAATATTGATAAATATAGGGTCAGTGTTGGGTGTAATGCGGTAATTAATTACTGTAATATAATTACTTTTCCCTTGAAAATTAAAAACTCTTAATTTTTCTGTGATTTGATTACAGTTACTTCTGATGTAATTGCATTAAATACTATATAGAACAATTCTATATAAAACAATAGTGGATTTAACATAAAAAATGTAACGTCTAATGTTAAAATGTATGTTTTTAATCTAACCTTTGCCCTTTAAATACTTTGGTCAGTTCAAAAATAATTTATGCAATTTTATAATATTGATTTGAAAGAATTAAAAGAGCAGTTTCACGTCTATCCTTGTGTTGTTCAACAGTTAGAGGGTGATATGAGATTTAGAAAGTAATCAGTAATAAGAAACGCAATACTTTTAAAAGAGCATTATTAGCACCGTAATCTAATTACACTGTTGAAGATGTAATTAGCTAGTAATTAATTACTTGTTTAGAGTAACTCACCCAACACTGTATAGGGTATATGATCATCATCCTCCTGAAAAGAGACTAATGTGCATTATTGAGGTTTCTCTTCTTCTTCTTCAGACATCACCATCAGACTCGAGAGTGGTGATTCGCTGTCCACTTCCGGTTGTCATGGCGATACGAACACGGATCACTTCCTGTCTGCGTCCCTCACCGGGCGACGGGTCTCTTTCAACGAGGCCGCCATGTTTGAGCAGAGTGCCAAAGACCAGGAGAAAGGTCGAAGGTCAGACACGGTTCCTTAACCTTTCACTTCTAATACTTTGGTCAGTTCAAAAATTAATTTAAGCACTTTTATATTCAAGTCAAGTCACCTTTATTTACACAGTGCTACATATACACTCACCTAAAGGATTATTAGGAACACCTGTTCAATTTCTCATTAATGCAATTATCTAATCAACCAATCACATGGCAGTTGCTTCAATGCATTTAGGGGTGTGGTCCTGGTCAAGACAATCTCCTGAACTCCAAACTGAATGTCAGAATGGGAAAGAAAGGTGATTTAAGCAATTTTGAGCGTGGCATGGTTGTTGGTGCCAGACGGGCTGGTCTGAGTATTTCACAGTCTGCTCAGTTACTGGGATTTTCACGCACAACCATTTCTAGGGTTTACAAAGAATGGTGTGAAAAGGGAAAACATCCAGTATGCGGCAGTCCTGTGGGCGAAAATGCCTTGTTGATGCTAGAGGTCAGAGGAGAATGGGCCGACTGATTCAAGCTGATAGAAGAGCAACTTTGACTGAAATAACCACTCGTTACAACTGAGGTATGCAGCAAAGCATTTGTGAAGCCACAACACGCACAACCTTGAGGCGGATGGGCTACAACAGCAGAAGACCCCACCGGGCACCACTCATCTCCACTACAAATAGGAAAAAGAGGCTACATTTTGCACGAGCTCACCAAAATTGGACAGTTGAAGACTGGAAAAATGTTGCCTGGTCTGATGAGTCTCGATTTCTGTTGAGACATTCAGATGGTAGAGTCAGAATTTGGCGTAAACAGAATGAGAACATGGATCCATCATGCCTTGTTACCACTGTGCAGGCTGGTGATGGTGGTGTAATGGTGTGGGGGATGTTTTCTTGGCACACTTTAGGCCCCTTAGTGCCAATTGGGCATCGTTTAAATGCCACGGCCTACCTGAGCATTGTTTCTGACCATGTCCATCCCTTTATGACCACCATGTACCCATCCTCTGATGGCTACTTCCAGCAGGATAATGCACCATGTCACAAAGCTCGAATCATTTCAAATTGGTTTCATGAACATGACAATGAGTTCACTGTATTAAAATGGCCCCCACAGTCACCAGATCTCAACCCAATAGAGCATCTTTGGGATGTGGTGGAACGGGAGCTTCGTGCCCTGGATGTGCATCCCACAAATCTCCATCAACTGCAAGATGCTATCCTATCAATATGGGCCAACATTTCTAAAGAATGCTTTCAGCACCTTGTTGAATCAATGCCACGTAGAATTAAGGCAGTTCTGAAGGCGAAAGGGGGTCAAACACAGTATTAGTATGGTGTTCCTAATAATCCTTTAGGTGAGTGTATATATATATATATATATATCAGCACAAACTTTTATGTTAGATGCTATTAATTGTGATTCATCGATTTGACAGCACTAGAAATAAGACTAAATCATGACATAAAAAAGTCAACTTTTAAACATGTCACATTTTTTTTTCATAATTTAGTTTTTTCTGTTTAGTTTATACGCTGATATAGTTATGGTTCTTGGTGTGAAAACAAGCCTTTCAACTTGAACTCATATTGGTGAATGAAGAGGAGCTCTACACTAGCACTGCACGATTATCACAGTGAAACCACACGCGATTTAGCAATGGCTGCGATTATTTTATGCGTTTTTTGTCAGTGCAGCGGCTGATCGGTAGTGAATGCACCATGTGACCACCAGAGGACGTCTCACACACACACACACACACAGGCCAAATATGCCCCGCCGCAGAAGGGTGTGTGTGAGTATCACTCCAGGAAGCCCCTATGAGCATCACACTCTCTGAATAAACAGAAGATTGAAACGCTCTGATTAATCACGACTAATAAACACACGACTGCCTTATTCTGTGTCAGAAGCTCATCATCTCACAGGAGGTTAATCTCATCTCATCATCTCAACTGTGTTATGAAGTGAGTTTGGAGGAAAAGCATGTTATTAATGTTGTCTGTTGTTGGACAAGAGGTTCATAAATGCGTCTCATGTCTGGAAAGATGTTTGACGCATGTTGCTTTTTCAAATGCATGTTATAAGCGACTCAAACTCAGTGCTTTCAGAGTGAGCCGCGTTTACTGAGCCGTACGTCACTGACAAGCTGCACATAACTAATAATCACAGCCTTTGCCAGTTCATAATCATGATAAGCCAAATCAGTTTAAGTGCGATTACATGTAATCGTGCAGCACTACTCTATACTGATCCGTTCTCTCTCTCTCTCTCTCTCTCTCTCTCTGTCAGGTACACACTCACAGAAGGAGACTTCCATCATCTGAAGAAAGCTCGTCTCACACACCTGCACATCCCGGCGCCGGCGCTGAAGATCCTCACCATCATGGAGTGCGATTCCCCGGAGAACAGCGTGACGGTCACCGAACAGCCCTCAACACACCCGTCACTCTCCATATTCCAGGTGACACACACACCTCACGCCTTCAGTCTAAAGTTCTACTATCTATCGAAATAAAGTGTAGCCAATATTTTATTTGTGTATTTTCTCAATGACAGTGATACAGCATTAGTGGATAATAATGACAAAAGAAACCCTCTGGAGCTCTTCATGTGTCAATTTTTTTTTTTAAATTGTCAATGAAATGAATGTACTATATTTTAGTTTGATAATGTTTTTTATTTCATATTTTGCATTTTTAGGGGATTTTTTTTATACATAATTATATTTATGCTACATTTATAATCCATTTATTCACTTTTTGAGCACAGACCTGAAAATTACATTTCCAACTTAAACTCGTAAATCTTGAATGCTTTAGAGCGACAGACTGAAGTTTGATCTCTTTTTAAAGACGACACTTGACAGATTATTGCTGAAGCGAAAACAGTAACAGAATTTTATGCTTATTATGGAAAACGCACAAAAATACTATTTTCAATTTTTATATGAAATATATATTTTAAAAAATACGTTTAACTCTAAAACTGCAGAAAATCAAAGCCATGAATCTAAACATGTTTTGTTCCAAATTTGAGGATGATATCTAAAAAAAAAGATCTTTCAGTGAGATGTTGTTCGGCTGCAGTACCAAACGCTTCCACTAGAGGAACTTTGTCCCATTAATTTCCAATGCGCTCATTTCTGACCGCGAGGAGCACAAGTGGGACTATTTCTTTCAGGACCATTGAACCTGTTCGAATCATGTCCGTGATTTGTTTGTGTGTTCATACAGCAAGTGCCAAAACCTTTACCACGTTTCATACCATTCAAATAAAGTAAAAAATTCTAAAAAAACAAAACGTAAAATCTTTCTGTCAAAAATGCTAAACTTACTTGCATTGATACTCATTGCATTCTAGGATCAACTTCTCCATAAAGGATGGATGCGATACTGAGTTAGAATTTGTCCAAAGGTTTCTTTATCATACTGGTCATATTCTGGAGTCTGATGCGCATGATGCCTTAAAATGCAGCCTATGTAGTCTGTGCACTAGGTTGAGGAGCAGAGCAAATAAAAATGTGTGTGTGTGTGTGTGTGTGTGTGTGTGTGTGTGTGTGTGTGTGTGTGTGTGTGTGCAGCCAGCTGAGGGCCCCGTGCCGGAGGCTCCAGGATTGTGGATCAGTCAAAGCCCCAGCTGTGCTCTTCCCGGAGACACACTCAACTCCACCCTGAACAGCAGCGCCGAACGCACCGGCAAACCTGCCCGATCACAAACCGTGAGTCACTGCGATCGTCACTGCTAAGAAACCCAGGAACGCTGCAGTACTGATTCATTTGGTGACATAATGAACTAACATCAACAATTCATAGTTGGCAGTCATGTGACTGGTGCGGAGACATTCAGGGGCGCAACTACCCAGTGTCAGAGGGGTATGCAGCAACAATTTTATAACCAATGCAACATAATGCCTTTATGTTAAAGCAGATGGAGAGTTTGAAAACACTTAAAGTGCCTTAATGTTGAGTATTTTCTTTATAATGGTTTTCTATGGAAAAACGTGTGTTGTGTTTATATTCTGCTTGCCTGTACATAGTTGGGGGAGTGGCTACTGTAGCAGATGGAGAGTTTGGGGGAGGGGCTACTGTAGCAGATGGAGAGTTTGGGGGAGGGGCTACTGTAGCAGATGGAGAGTTTGGGGAGTGGCTACTGTAGCAGATGGAGAGTTTGGGGAGGAGCTACTGTAGCAGATGGAGAGTTTGGGGAGTGGCTACTGTAACAGGCTTAGAATTGGGGGAGTGGCTACTGTAACAGGCTTAGAATTGGGGGAGTGGCTACTGTAGCAGATGGAGAGTTTGGGGAGGGGCAACTGCAGCAGATGGAGAGTTTGGGGGAGGGGCTTCTGTAGCAGATGGAGAGTTTGGGGGAGGGGCTACTGTAGCAGATGGAGAGTTTGGGGGAGGGGCAACTGCAGCAGATGGAGAGTTTGGGGGAGTGGCTACTGTAGCAGATGGAGAGTTTGGGGGAGGGGCAACTGTAGCAGATGGAGAGTTTGGGCGAGGTGCTTCTGTAGCAGATGGAGAGTTTGGGGGAGGGGCAACTGTAGCAGATGGAGAGTTTGGGGAGGGGCTACTGTAGCAGATGGAGAGTTTGGGGAGGGGCTACTGTAGCAGATGGAGAGTTTGGGGAAGGGGCAACTGTAGCAGATGGAGAGTTTGGGGGAGTGGCTACTGTAGCAGATGGAGAGGAGCTACTGTAGCAGATGGAGAGTTTGGGGAGGGGCTACTGTAGCAGATGGAGAGTTTGGGGGAGTGGCTACTGTAGCAGATGGGGAGGGGCTACTGTAGCAGATGGAGAGTTTGGGGAGTGGCTACTGTAGCAGATGGAGAGTTTGGGGAGGGGCTACTGTAGCAGATGGAGAGTTTGGGGAGGGGCTACTGTAACAGGCTTAGAATTGGGGAGTGGCTACTGTAGCAGATGGAGAGTTTGGGGAGGGGCAACTGCAGCAGATGGAGAGTTTGGGGGAGGGGCTTCTGTAGCAGATGGAGAGTTTGGGGGAGGGGCTACTGTAGCAGATGGAGAGTTTGGGGGAGGGGCAACTGCAGCAGATGGAGAGTTTGGGGGAGTGGCTACTGTAGCAGATGGAGAGTTTGGGGGAGGGGCAACTGTAGCAGATGGAGAGTTTGGGCGAGGTGCTTCTGTAGCAGATGGAGAGTTTGGGGGAGGGGCAACTGTAGCAGATGGAGAGTTTGGGGAGGGGCTACTGTAGCAGATGGAGAGTTTGGGGAGGGGCTACTGTAGCAGATGGAGAGTTTGGGGAAGGGGCAACTGTAGCAGATGGAGAGTTTGGGGGAGTGGCTACTGTAGCAGATGGAGAGGAGCTACTGTAGCAGATGGAGAGTTTGGGGAGGGGCTACTGTAGCAGATGGAGAGTTTGGGGGAGTGGCTACTGTAGCAGATGGGGAGGGGCTACTGTAGCAGATGGAGAGTTTGGGGAGTGGCTACTGTAGCAGATGGAGAGTTTGGGGAGGGGCTACTGTAGCAGATGGCGAGTTTGGGGAGGGGCTACTGTAACAGGCTTAGAATTGGGGGAGTGGCTACTGTAACAGGCTTAGAATTGGGGGAGTGGCTACTGTAGCAGATGGAGAGTTTGGGGGAGGGGCTACTGTAGCAGATGGAGAGTTTGAGGGAGGGGCTACTGTAGCAGATGGAGAGTTTGGGGAGGGGCTACTGTAGCAGATGGAGAGTTTGGGGAGTGGCTACACACACACACACACACACACACACACACACACACACACAAATAAAAGCTCTTGTAGCTCTGCCCCCTGTGCCAGGAGCAGCAGCTCATTTGCATTTAAAGGGACACATAAAATTACGTGTTTTTACTGATCCTCAAAAAAGGACAATTTTAACATGCTGTAAAAAAATATTTGTGGTGTATTTTGAGCTAAAACTTCACACACACACTCGGGACAACAGAGACTTATTTTACATATTGTAAAAAGGGGCATTATACCACCCCTTTAAATATGTTTGATTAAGGATTGTAATATGAGCCAGATGTTTTCCTCAGATTCAGCCATGTTACCTGTGACCATCTTCACTTCCACCATCTGTTCACTCCTGGTTTTCCTCTCCAGATTGAGGTGATGAGCAGAAGCCTGCTGATGGACAGAGATGTCACTTCCTGTCCAGCTCAGGGAACCGTGTTCCACTGCCTGTCTAAGCTCAGACGCCACGCCAGCCTGGAGGGAGCGGGTCCGTTCTTCAGTGTCAAGAAATGGAGACTCGACACCATCCAGAGAGCAGCGAGTCTTGATATGAGAGGTGAAATATCATTTAATTATTAAATAACTAATTCCTAATAAGTATATAATAATTAAAGCTGCAGTCCGTAACTTTTCTGGGTTAAAAATAATCCAAAAGAAATTTTTGAGTAAGTGCATAACCAGCCAGTGTTCAACACTCTCTGCTTGCCGTAGCTCGATTCAAAACGGTAAGCTTATAATAATGTTTTTAATTCCAGTGGTACTGGTGGATTTCCGCGGGAAATTCGAGCATGTCTTTGCGTCATTACGTCACATCTGAACACATAAAGTCACATCTGTACACATAAAGTCACATCTGTACTCATAAAGTCACATCTGTACTCATAAAGTCACATCTGTACTCATAAAGTCACATCTGTACACAGTCACATCTGTACACATAGTCACATCTGTACTCATAAAGTCACATCTGTACTCATAGTCACATCTGTACTCATAAAGTCACATCTGTACTCATAAAGTCACATCTGTACACAGTCACATCTGTACACATAGTCACATCTGTACTCAGTCACATCTGTACTCATAAAGTCACATCTGTACACAGTCACATCTGTACACAGTCACATCTGTACACAGTCACATCTGTACACAGTCACATCTGTACTCAGTCACATCTGTACTCAGTCACATCTGTACTCATAGTCACATCTGTACACAGTCACATCTGTACTCATAAAGTCACATTTGTACTCATAAAGTCACATCTGTACTCAGTCACATCTGTACTCATAAAGTCACATCTGTACTCAGTCACATCTGTACTCATAAAGTCACATCTGTACACAGTCACATCTGTACTCATAAAGTCACATCTGTACTCATAAAGTCACATCTGTACACAGTCACATCTTTACACATAGTCACAACTGTACTCAAAGTCACATCTGTACTCATAAAGTCACATCTGGTGCTCATAAAGTCACATCTGTACTCATAAAGTCACATCTGTACTCATAAAGTCACATCTGTACACAGTCACATCTGTACTCAAAGTCACATCTGTACACATAAAGAAGAGTCTCGGCTAATAGGCTATGAGTGTGAGGATGTGGAGGTGGAGATTTATAGCCTTTTCTCACAGCACTTGATATAATTAAACTTATCAATTTGATGGAGGATCCAGAAATGGTTCAATCGACAATCACCAGTGACAACTGGTGAAAATTCTTATGTTGGTCATACTTCCAAAAAGTAGAATCTGTGATTGCGAATGCCAATCCTCAAAACATTGGATTCATCAAGCTGTGCCATGCCGAGGCACAACCCACGTAAAGTTGATAATTCGAACAGAGATGGCGACAAAGAGGAAAAACTACGGACTACAGCTTTAATAAACAAATAAATGAATTGAATAAACTGTCCATTTGCGTTGATGTGAAAGTTGACTTCAGATCAAATTGTTCTTGCAGTTTAGTTTCATTAAACGCTCTTGTTGGCCGTTTTGTTTTCTGAAAGATGTTTCAAAGTTCTCGAAACTCTCGAAACTTAAACAATAATGATTCCTCATGATATGAGCTGCAATATTGCTCAGAAATCAATCACACAGTCCAAAAGCAGTCTCCTTAAACAATGAGAGCTTTTATTCAGCTCTGTATGAGCCTGGAGAAGAGGAATCAATACCGGATCAATACAGGGAGAGTAGCTCAGTCTAGTTAAAGTCACGTGACTGTTGTGAGATCTGATTGGCTCACAGACTTCAACCAAGAGCGCAGGACAAATCTGCTTCCTGATAAATGAATGATATGATAAATGAAATTAAATAATCACATTATTCTTCACCTGATGTGAAAGGTCAGTCAGTACAGCTGCTCATTTCCTGCTAATGAGCGTTAGATTGCATTACATGCGGTCATTAGGGAGGCCGAGGAGCTTCTTCACCATGTGAAAATAGTTACATGGACTATTGTAATGCACTTTTTAATGTTTATTAGCAATTCACAGCTCAGCATTGTTATTTCGAGACAGCAACATAGTGTCGGCCCAGATCCGGTCCTGTCTGGGTTGTTAACTCAAAGTGTAATGTTTCTGTTAACTGAAGTGAAGCTGAAATAAAATATAAATATTAGATGAAACACTTAAACTTTAAAAAACTTAAGCTAAGTTTAAAAATATTTCAAAAGCTGAAGTGCTAAAAGTTAAAATTTGAAGTGCTAAAATTACTTAGAATAAAACTGAAATAAAAATAAAATAAAAATGACAAAAATAAATAAGGATATTACTAAAACGTAAACTAAAATTAAAGTGAAAATAATAGCTAAATACTATAATAGTGTATAAATAATACTAATATAACACTGTCACATGCTGACCTCAGTGTTATTTCTGTGATGCCTTAGATGCTGTTATAAAAATCAGTCACTTCTAAGATTTCGTAGTTGTGATGCTGTCTTAGAAGGTTTTGGAACAGAGTTTGTGTTTCTTCTCAGTCTGTGATTGTGTTAAGCCAGTGTACACTGTATGATTTATAATAGTCCTTTACGATTGTTGCTTGTCAGACTGTACAAATATCATCCTCGCTGTAAGTCATGTCACACTCTAAGATCTCAGATGTCATTGATGTCGGACTGTACGGCAGTCAAGACGCGCTAAAAACGGACACGCAAGAAAACTTGTCCGGAGTTTTACATCATCAATCAATGACGCGTTTGGTGACTGTGATCTGCGTTACACGCGGGATTGAAATGGTGGCTACAAAGAAATCTCTAACGTTAATTTTGGTCACGGCTTGTCTTGAAAAACGAAGACACTGCCAGAATTTCGTCGGAGGTCAAATTCGATCGCAACGGTCATTAATCAGCTGTCGGTGAACATGTCAAACTAACGATCAAAGACTTCATTATAGCCTAGGATCAGAGGATTCTTTTAGGATTTGCAAAATTTGTCTCAGACGGCCAATTCGCACAGTGTGTTGCTCCGGCGTAAGTCAACTTAAGCTCCGGCTCCGGCTTAAGTCAACTAGAGTCATCTGTGCAAATTCTTACCTGGCTATTCCTGCTATTCTTTTAGGTTCTCCGCGGAGACGTGTGTTTCAGAGGCAGCGGGCGGCCAGTGAGACTCTGGATCAGGGAGAAGAAAACTTGCAGGGTGGAGTCGGTGACTTTCTGTTGCCAAAACCTCCCGCTCAGCCACAGATGGAGCCGCCGAGACGCCTCTCGGCCAGTTCTTTGGACGCCAATGCAGGAGCTCCTCAGGCCCTCAGCAGGTACAGTCACAATATCCCAAAGTTAGGGCAGGGTGTCCAATCCTGCAGGCTGGAACAAAAGTCCAGGATCAGGATTGAACACCCCCGAATTAAGGCAGGGTTCCCAGACAGCAACATAGTGTTGGCCCAGATCTGGGCTGACACTATGTTGCTGTCTGGGTTGTCCAATCCTGCTCCTGGAGGGCCAATGTCCTATAGAGTTTAGATCAAACCTGCCCAAACACGCTTGCCTGAATGTTTCTAGTAATCCTGAAAACCGTGATTAGATGGTTCAGGCGTGTTTAAGCAGAGTTAGAGCTAAATATATTGACCCTTCAGGAGCAGAGTTGGACTTAGGGGATCTTTGCGCACCTTACCGTTCAATTTCAAGAGTCACAGTCCAATTCCAAAACAATCCTCGATGTAGAGTTGTCAAAAGTACAGACTTCGGTGCCAAGTTGGTACTAAAATTGTAAAAATGTGACAACCAGCATTTCCCACTAGCATTTTGAGCGCTGTTGAATGGATTTTTAAACACCTCTAATTGGCCATTGTGTTGACACACTCAACATATACAGTATGTCTGTGATTGGCTACAATGATCAACAATGGCATTTTTGAAGCTCTTCATCGAGCGCTTACACAGATACACCTGGGAGCGTTTGAAAGCGGTGTCTATCAGCGGATATATTGGCTACCGCAGAAACATGTCGATGTAAGGGGACACGCGGTGTGTGTAGAGAGAAATGGCTCATTCTAAGGTTATAAAAACATAATGGTTCATTAAGTAAGATCTTTATACACCACTGAAAACATAGTTATGTATATGATATTGCATCTCTGCCAACAGATCCTTCTAGATCTTACACAATGCACCTTTAATTACAATGTTTACCTTTCTGTCTGGGGAGTGTGTTGGCGATTGACATCATGTCTTTGCACCCCTTCAGGTTAGAGGTAGAGGCTGTGATGGAGCTCAGACACAACACAGATGCAGTGACCAAAGACACGACTCCAGCGTTCCCCTCATTCCAGGAGATGGAGGACAGGGAGGAGATGATGGCAGGAGCTTCAGGAGAGTTTGGTCCACCGAGTCATCAGGAGAGTCTAGATCAGCCCAGCTTGTACCGGGACATCTGGAGTTTGAGAGCTTCGCTGGAACGGTACGCGTCCTCGGACCTGAGCAGCAACGACAGAGACTCCACTCGCAGCGACGCGGACAGCGTTTGTTCAGCCGGAGCGTCAAGATCAGGCGCCCCCAATTACCAGTCGCAAGACATCGATGACGACATGGACGGGGACGGGGAGCTTCCGTACGACGATGTGGTCCGGGACGCCGGGTTGAGGAGAAACGCACGGGACAGTGTAGATTCTGAGGGAGAGACGAACAACCGGAAGCTCCTGCAAATGGACAGCGGATACGCCTCAATCGAGGCTCCTTGCAAGGCTCCCGAGGAACTTAGGCTTTTCGGAAGTAGCTCTGCGAAGACCGCATCCGAACGCAGACGCTTTTTCACCAATTCTGGCCGCAAAGGCACGGTTTGCGAGAGTTTTGAGGCGCGACTCTTTAAAGAGGAGCTGGAAGACGAGGCATCTGTAAGTTTGGCCCCCCAAGAACCACAACCCAGGCCTCGCTTCCGCCGACGAGACTACAGCATCGATGAGAAGACCGAGGCGCTGTTTAACGAATTCCTACGGCATGATCCCCAGTTCGACCAGCAGGGGTCACCCTCATTACGACACCGTCACCGCTCCCGTATTCATCTCCGGAAGCAATGGCAGCGTAGCAAACAATACAGCGATCCCGGAACTGCTCGATACTCGCCATCCCTGGAGCGACAGCGCTGCTATCCGCTACGCCGAGGCGACAGCGCTAACTACCCCTTGGACACACGCTATCATAGTACCTTGCCTCGCATTGCTAGCGCGGCGGATGAGGAGGGAAGCGAAGGAGCGGCGGGTACAGAATCGCCCGAGCCGGAAACAGTCGGACCGGACCTGGAAGGTGCTGGTCCACCCTCGGGTGCTGGGAGTTCAGGTCCGGATCTGGAGGAAAACGCAAACAACAGCAGCAACAACACAAGCCGGCATTTCTTTTCATCACAACCGCTGGAAAACAGTGCGAGCGATTGTGGGATAATGGAGGACTTTGGGACAACTGCTAATCCCGCAGACTCACATAAACATTCACGCATGGACGGGCCGCCGATGAACACGTTTAGCTCTCATTTGCATTCCCATACAGACACACTCATGCCGGATTCGGACTATAAGCATCACACCTATACTGACATAAGTCCGTCAGACAAACTGGCATCCATGCTGGATGATCGCATCTACTCTAATCTGAGGACTCAAAGAGGAGGTCAAAAGTGTGTCGTGAACGTAAGCCGCACCTCAACCGATCTCGAAGAATAAAGCGCTCGCTACGCCAAGAATGATAACTATAACCATAAAGTTTTAATATAATCGCTCTAACTCTTGGAGAATAGCAAAGTCGCACCACAACTGTAACGATAACGACACTTATATTGTAGGAGTTTTTTTGAACGATAAAAACATTGACAGCGAATCAGACTTTAAAGAGCTTGAGCATTTAAAGCGGCGTACGACAAAACCCCCAGCATGCACTTATATTTAACAGAATGATATTGTCTGCTGGTGTGGACACCGTTATAGTTATCGTTCTTGTACAGAATAGTTTAGGTCAAGTTTTCACGAACTCCTTCTTCAGGGTGCTTGTGCTACTAACGTCATCATCGCGCAAAAAACAACTCAATCTAACAACACCGATGCAAAACAAAACTAAATCACGGCTATTATAATTAACATTCGTCACATTACACAATGGCTCCAGTTTGCGGCTCTAGTTTGCGGACAGGTTGTGTAGTAACGCTTGTCGTTCGGTGCCGGCTCTGAAAAACAAGAGCAAACCTCACATTGAGAGAAGTGACAATAACTACTTCAGATGAATACAAGCGTGGTGCATGCTGGGAACAGTAGCAATAATTAGGTGAGGCGTGTCATTTTTGGATATTAAAATACCTTCTTGTAACCCAGTTGAGTGTAAGTCCCTGGTACACTGACCAATGGAAAACAGTCTTTATTTTAGGGAGTCTGTTTAGTGACTTAAATTACAAACTTCACCTTTAAAATATGAGTTTGAGTAGTACGGATGCATCCATACTGACCCAGGGGGAAATGCTGGAAAACCTCAGTTGAACTTCATCTCTTCTAAGGGACTCTAGATGCACACACTGATCTGCGGTCAAAGGAACGTCCACTGTGAAACCGTTTCAGAAATCAGCACGGGTCATTTCTAATCAAACCAATCTAATCACACGTTCACATGTGCTTCGAACCATGACGGCTGAGATCTGATAACTCCCATCATCACCGATCCTTATATATCCCACAATGCACTGTCCAGAACATCTCAAGTCCTCGTTACTAAAACATTAATGCTAAGAATCCCAAACAGCAACATGCTGTCGACCCACATCTGGAATCCATGTTCACCAGATCTGGGCCGGATCTGGGCCAAAACCATGTTGCAGTCTGGGATATCAGCCTCAATACTCAGTTTTCATATCATACACGACACATTTATGACCATAGTTGTACTGTGACTTTCAGATCTTGTTTAGCATCGGAGAACGCAGGGTAGGTTGTAGGAAATTGTATATACATGTACATCTACATCACTCTGAATTGTCATTTTTGAATTATGATTCCTTTGCAATAAAGGTAATTTTGTTGGTTTTATGCAAAAATCATGTTTATTGTAAAAAGAAAAAAAAACATGAAAAAATCAGGTTGACTGATTTAAATCACAAAGCAAATGAGACGTACATGTTTGTTGAATTAAATTATCTTTTTATTTAAACAATAATTAAAATCTGCAATTTTTTTGTAAACAGAAAAGATTCCTTGAAAATGCTCATTACTTTAACCTCCAGATACTGGCCTATGGCAAACTGACAGATGCATGTTGGGTAGTTTGAATGGTTAGATTCATCTGGTGAGTTTTGGTGAATTGAATCGCACATATCAAAAGGAAACACACAAAAATGAAGAATTACATAATGAAAAAATAAAAACAGAGCTAGAAATGATTGCCTGTGGAACTGAACTGGTGTAAAGGGGTCGTTGCCATGGAAACAGCCGTGTCACTGGCCAGAGGTTACACGCCAGAGATGACCCGCTTCTGGACGGTCTTGCCTTTTCCTCTCACAATAATAATGGCAGATTCTTTGAATTAATCGTGTGGAGGAAGAGTTTCCTGCAGCTCTAGAAATAAAGAAGAGTTTCCACCAGCCTCAGTCATCCGTCAACATCACTTCCTGTTGAGTGCATCCCTCAAAAAACTGAGTTTGAGAACACAAAATTGTGACATGTTCGTCTGGTGCTCTTCGGTCATTTTTGACCAAAATTTTTTACATTTTGTTTTTTTAGAATTTTTTATTTCATTGGAATGGTACGAAACTTGGTAAAGGTTTTGGCACTTGCTCTGTGAACACAATGGACATGATTCGAACAGGTTAAATGGTCCTGAAAACAATGGTCACACTTGAGCTAATTAAAACTAGCGCATTGGAAATGAATGAGACGAGTTTCCTCTAGTGGAAGCGTTTGGAACTGCAGTCGAACAACATCTCACTGAAAGATCATTTCTGGAGATATCAAGCTCAGATTTGGAACACAACTTTAGATTTATTGAGTTAGTTTTAGAGCAAAACAGGATTTTGAAAATATATATTTCATATAAAAAAAATTAAAAGTATTTTTGTGCATTTTTCATAATACACGTAAAATTCTGTTACTTTTTTTTAAGTTCACTTTTTAAAACTTTTTTCACTTCAGCAATAATCTGCCTAGTGTCGTCTTTGAAAAGAGATCAAACTTCAGTCTGTCGCATTCAACATTTACCAGTTTAAGTTGGAAATTTAATTTTAAGGTCTATGCTCAAAAAGTGAATAAATGGATTATAAATGCAGTGTAAATATAATTTAGTATAAAAATCCCCTAAAAATACAAAATATGAAATAAAAAACATTATCAAACTAAAATATAGTGCATTCATTTCATTGACAAATTTTTTTAAATCTGTCTGTTTTGACCGACAAGCGAAGATCAGTTTAAGCTATTTTGCTTCATGAATTCAGTTAATGTGAGTTATACAACCGTTTCAAACACGGCTCATCCAATCAGAATCCAGAGTCATAATGATGTTATATTTTAAAATCATTTGTTTTCCGGCTTGTTTGCGTATAGATCATGGGAATATTTGCTCACTTAAAGACTCGAGGATGTGCAGAAGAAGATGATCACGGGCTCAGGGTTCGAGCGTCACTGATGAGTCGATGCGCTCGAGTCCTGCGCGCACAAACACTGATGACACACACTAACACTGATGACACACACAAACACTGATGACACACACTGATTAACAGACTGCGGTGCTCGAGGGATCCTTCACTCATACATCACCCATTCACACGCATGATGCTGTACAAAGTCAGATGTTTCACAGAATGTTCACGCTGCTCACGGCAAAGTCACTATTATAGATTTTACAGGCTTTCTACACATTTTCAATATCAAAATTCCAGACTCAAATTTCCAAACCTCAGATCGTATGGTGATCTTCGCATGTCGCATATTCTCTAATGTTCTATATTTTAGTTCGATAATGTTTATTTAATTTTTTTTTTTTCATTCTTCGCATGTCGGTAAAAAATTACTGAATTTTTTTATTTTATTTCAATGAAATGAAAATTTTATGGTACTAAATTATATTTACGCTTTATTTATAATCCATTTATTCACTTTTTGAGCATAGACCTAAAAATTACATTTCCAACTTAAACTGTTGTAAATCTTGAATGCTTTAGAGCGACAGACTGAAGATTGATCACTTTTCAAAGACGACACTCGGCAGATTATTGCTGAAGTGAGAAAAGTTTTATAAAAAGTGAACTTAAAAGTTACAGAATTTTACATTTATTGTTATGAAAAATATACTATGAAAAATATTACATTTTTATATGAAATACATATTTTCAAAAACAAGTTTTACTCTAAAACCGCAAGAAAATCAAAGCCATAAATCTAAAGTTTTGTTCCAAATCTGAGCCTTATAGCTCCAGAAATGATCTTTCAGTGAGATGTTGTTCGGCTGCAGTACCAAACGCTTCCACTAGAGGAACTTCGTCTCATTCATTTCCAATGCGCTCATTTCTGACCGCGAGGAGCACAAGTGGGACTATTTTTATCAGGACCATTTAACCTGTCTTGAGTCATGTCCATGTTTTTTTTGTATGTGTGTGTGTGTGTGTGTGTGCCGAAACCTTTACCAAGTTTATAAATGTTCGGTCAAAAGTGACCGAAGAGCACCAGAGGGTTAAAAGTGCGCTCAGGCTGTGTCATTATTACCGTAATTACGAGATTCCAAAAGCGTTCACGTCCTCACAGAACTTGTAAGCTGGGAATTTTCAGAGAGCTCCTACTTGTACCATGTGACCGCTGCAGATTCCCATAATTCCCAGTTCCGTCGTGTGCTGTCGTCTTGAAATCAGGGTGATTACGACATGGCGTGAACACAGCAAAACATTAATGGTTCATAAACAGGGCATAAAATGAACACTCTGGCGGATATACGACACAATGTCGGTAACACAACAGTTCTAAACAATGCAATATTGTGAGAACATAAACGTGAACGTCTTCTTGTGCTTCAACGGACAAATTCACACAAAATTGTGTCAACTGCCCAGCGAGTATTCTCGTATACGACTTAAGTATCCGTAAACATTGAGAAAGAAAGCGCATGTGTATCAGTGTATTAGATCCATGCATTCGCTCTTAAAGTGACAGCAGCCTAATATTAAAGTGACAGTAGCCTAATATTAAAGTGACAGCAGCCTAATATTAAAGTGACAGCAGCCTAATATTAAAGTGACAGCAGCCTAATATTAAAGTGACAGCAGCCTAATATTAAAGTGACAGCAGCCTAATATTAAAGTGACAGCAGCCTAATATTAAAGTGACAGCAGTAATGCGTAATGAAAATGTGAACCTTGAATTCATGTTCGACAATTATCTCATTAATCAAACAATATCTTTATTACCTTAAAAAAAAAAAAAAAAAAGGTAAATGGATAAATAAAAATAAACCAATAAAACAAAATGGAACAAATAAAGTGCAATGACTGCGGGAACTTTAACTTTTGAAAGGATCAGTGATTTTTTTCTCATGAATATATGATTGAGCTGAAGAATTCGCGTTTAAAGTCTGTGTAGAGAGAATAGTGTGGTCTTAGCGGCAATCTACATTGTTAAAAGCGCTATATAAATGAAGATGACTTGACTTGAATAAAAGCTGTATCATATACTTGGATATTTATGAGCAATATCACACTCATAACCATGAGAAATGCCTCTATATCAGACGGACTGCAGCGTTCATTTTGTGTGAAAAGATCGTTTTATCGATCAAATTAAACACTAATTTCACATCAAACACTTTAAGAACTTCTTCATAAATATGTCTGTTTTCAAGGACTTACATTTCAAAAAGTCAAATCCAAGCACTTCAAGAACCTCGTACAAACCCTAGATAAACTTACGTTTAGAAATTCTTAATTTTATAATTTTATACAGAAAACTGAATAAAGAAAATAGTCTGAAAACACAATTTTTCCAAACTGAACAGGACAACTTTTCTTTGTCGTTTGATCAGGAATATTAGGCTGCTGTCCCTTTAAGAGCGAATGCACGGATCTAATACACTGATACACATGCGCTTTCTTTCTCAACGGTTGACGAGATAAAGCTGACTTGCAGAAGAAAACGCATGTATTTGGAATGAATTGTGAAGGTCGTTTGAAACGACATGATTAAACGAGTAAACATTGGATGTAGTGCGAAAACCCCATTACTCTCCATCCCAAACACCTTCCAATCAAACACGCATGCAAATAAAGGACCATGAGCCTCGGCTTCAGTTGGGATGTGTTTTATATAAATAATACTTAAAAAATAATTATCGGGAAAAACAAACCAAATGGGGAAATGAACCCAGACGTCCTGTGGCGATCAGCTCTCCGTCCAATCGCGTCACAGCATGCAGTTTATAGTTTAACATCGTATATTCATCATCATCTCTACATCACACCTCTGCATCTGAAGCTGCAGTTCATAACTGTAAATTAAAGACGGTCTAAAACTAAACGGAAGGTCTTCGGTGCTGATCGGGATCCAGGAGGAACCGAACGGATGAGCCTCAGCGACAGAGGGGGATTGTGGGAAACATCTCCACTCTTTAACAGCGTTCTCAAGTCAAGTCAGTCCAGACGAGAGAAACGAGTGTCCTGGCACCGCGTGTTTGAGTTCATCATCATCATCATCATCATGGCAGAAGTGTGCGTCGGGAACAGCGTTCAGTATCGGCTGCTGGGAAACAACATAAACCTGCGGAGAGAGAGCGAGAGAGAGAGAGAGAGAGAGAGAGAGAGAGAGAGAGGAGGAGAGAGAGAGGTGGAGAGAGAGAGAGGGAGAGAGAGAGAGAGAGAGGGGGAGAGAGAGAGGGGGGGGAGAGGGAGAGAGAGAGAGAGGGAGAGAGAGACTATTATATGAGAGAGATCATACAGTAACAGCAGAAACAAACAGAAATACAAGAAAACAGTCAAAAATGAAAGAACTTATAAAGTTGTTATAAACTTATAAAGAACTTATAAAGGTTTATAAGAGGAGGTTTTACTATTGCAGTCTATTTTAAAAATTCAAACTGAATTCAATGTAATATTTTAGAGATGCAATGATATGAATACTTTGGCCGATACCGATAATTCTTTATATTTGATAACCGATATATTGGCCGATAAATCTAAATCCAAATTTTTGACATTACAAAGCCTGATTACAAAACAAAAGTCATCATTACAAGCCATGACCCAAACACACAATTATAATGTTTTTATTATAATTTTATGTAGCCGATATGACTTGTGCTGTACTTGTTGCACTTTACTGTATTTTCCTTTTTTGAAGTGATTGCAATTATATTTGAAGCAATTCAAAACTATCATGTTGAACAGTCGCATCTGAAGAGTCTCAGCTGAAGGAAATAATACATTATTTATCGGCTTTGACTGGATTACAACATTGAAGATTTCAAGATTTCATCACAAAATCAAAACATTTGCATAAAGAAAATTACGTTTATTTTCATATTATTTTACAGTAATGTTATATATATATATATATATATATAAAAAAGTGCTGGGCAACAATTAATCGCATCCAAAATAAAAGTTTGTTTACATAATACATGTGTGTGTACTGTGTGTTTTGTGTGTGTGTGTGTGTGTATGCATGTATGTATATATATTATGCATGTGTATATTTAAGAAATATTTACATGTATATACTGTATATTTATACATAATTTAAATTATATATAAATATTTTATATATAAATAAATGTTTCTTAAATACATGCATGTGTGTGTACTTTGTATATATATTGTATATATACAAAACACACAGTATACACACACATATATATATATTATGTAAACACAAACTTTTAATTTGGATGCGATTAATCGTTGCCCAGCACTAATATATTTTAAACTGAACACCCTGGGCAACTAGTGACTCCTATGAAAGGGCAGGTGACAGCTGGGAAAGACCAGTTGACGGCGGGAAAGAACGCACTAGGAGTGGGCGGCTAGTCACCCCACTAGCGACCTGGTAGCCCCAGGACGCGCCACCCTTGACTACGAAGCAACAAAAGGGAATACAGCCCGAGGGCCCTCCGAGAGAAGCGGGATGGAAGATGGGCCCACAAGGACGGACCAAAAGGCAACAATAGGATCGAATAACGACAACGAGAAAATCCTCCGGAAGTGTGCGTGTGGATGGGAGAAGGTGCCGTCAAGCAGGGGACTGCGTACCCATCAAGGGAAGATGAGGTGGTCTCCTTGCGTGCAGACCCAGGGTCCAGAAGCCGGGAGTGCAACCACAGTGCTGCAGGACCCACTGGTGCTGAGTCTCAAGAGAGAGAGCGAACAGCTCATTAAAGCAAGGCGCCAGCTCCGTCGGAACTGGAGGAAGGCTGCATATCAGGAGAAGGAAGGCCTGAAGGTCCTGTGGGATGAGGTCAGACAAAACCTTGCCAAGCTGAGGAGAGTGGAGAGGATTAGAAGGAGGAGGAAGAGAAGAGAGAAAGAGAGAACCAACTTTTTCAGAGATCCCTTCAAGTATGCCCGGCAGTTGTTGGACGAGAAGAGAAGTGGCAAGCTGAACGTCAGTGAGGAGGAGCTGGAGCAACACATCAAGAGCCAGTACAGTGACAACAAACGAACATCACAGCTTGGTTCTCCAGGGTATGTACCACGGCCAGCCCCCCTAACTTTACCGTTCGACAGTTCTCCACCTAAGTTGCGAGAAGTGGAGGAGGTAATCAAGAAGGCAAGGTCAGCATCAGCCCCAGGGCCGAATGGGCTTCCCTACAAGCTCTTCAAGAACTGCCCGCAGGTAGTCAAGGCACTGTGGAAGCTAATGAAAACAGCTTGGAGGAAGCAGCAAGTCCAGCAGAGTGGCAGCAAGCCGTCAGTGTATTTATTCCCAAGGAGCAGAACTCCCAGACCATCAGCCAGTCCAGAAGCGTTGCCTTGTTGAATGTAAAGGGGAAAGGTTTTCTTCTCCGTGCTGGCAAAGAGAATGACCAACTTTCTCACGGCAAATGGGTACATCGATACAGGCTGCCAAAAGGCTGGAATTCACGGCTATCAAGGATGCATTGAGCACTCTTCTCTGATTTAGGAGCAGATCCAGCATGCCAGGAGAGAGAAGAGTGATGTGCATGTGGTTTGGTTGAACCTGGCCAACGCATATGGCTCAGTTCCACACAGGTTGATTGACTTTGCCTTGGAGTTCTTCCATTCCCAGGTTGTGTAAAGAACATCATCGCCAGATACTTCAGCAACCTGCACATGTGTTTCACGCTAGAGGGCTACACGACAGGATGGCAGTGGTTAGAACGTGGAATTGCGATGGGATGCGCCATCTCCCCCATCCTGTTTGTGATGGCTTTCGAGGTAATCCTCATAGGGGCCAGGCAGGTAGTTGGAGGTATCAAATTACCATCGGGCGTGAGGCTGCCACCCCTGAGGAGCTACATGGATGATGTGACAAGCATCCTTCAAATGGCTCCTTGTACAAACAGGCTCCTCAGGCGCTTTAATGAACTTCTCACATGGGCGAGGATGAAGGTCAAGGTGGAAAAATCAAGAAGCCTGTCGATAAGGAAAGGCTTAGTAGTGCAAGTCCAGGACAGCTTCGTTGCAGGAGGGGAGCCCATTCCACGGCTGGACGAAAAACCACTGCGAAGCCTGGGGAGGCTGTACACGGCAGACTTGTCAGACCGGCGGATGGGAAAGATAGCCAAACATCAACTCACAGAAGGTCTGGCAAAGATTGAGCAGAGTCAACTGCCCGGGAAGCACAAGGTGTGGTGCTATCAGCACATCCTGTACCAACGTATCCTGTGGCCCCTTAAGGCTTGCGAAATCGCTTCATCACATATCAGCATGATGGATAGCCTAGCCAACAACTACATTCACAAGTGGCTAGGCTTGCCCCGATGCTTTTCAGACGCAGGGCTCTTCAGTCGGAGCATGATGGAGCTCCCTATCAAATCCATCAGCCTCGGATGGAAAAGCAGGAAAAGGCTCGCCTTGTGCTGGAACTAAAGAACTCAGCAGACCCGCTCATAAGGAGTGCGAATGTCCCCATCTGCACATGCCGCAAATGGAAGGCGCAAGCAGAGGTGGAGCGTGCCATCGCCAGTCTGCAACACCGAGAAGTGATGGGGGCTGTCCAGACCAGTCGTGCTGGGTTGGGCTGGGGAGCAGCGCAGCAATTCTGGTCCAAAGCCACCAAGAGACAGCGGAAGAGCATGGTGGTGGACGAAATCACCAGACTGGAGAAGGAGCGCTTCCATCTGAAGGCAATATCCCAGGGCACGCAAGGAGCCTGGATGAGATGGGATGCTACCATCAACAGGCGTATTACCTGGGCGGATATCTGGAGGACGCCTCAATCCAGGCTCAGTTTCCTGTTGAGGGCGACCTACGACACCCTGCCATGCCCTAGGAACCTCACACTGTGGTATGGTGATGAGGTGGGCTGTCATCTGTGCGGGAGCGCCAAGGCAAGTCTCCAACACACTTTGTCAGGATACAGAGTGGCAATGACCCAGGGACGCTTCAGATGGCGCCATAATACAATCCTGACGAAACTGGCCGAGATCCTGGAGGGCTGTAGGGTGGCAGCAAACCATTCACCGGCAACAGAAGAGCATGCCCTGCCAGGATTTGTAAAGCCTGGCGGAATACATCTATTTCCTGCTCAGAAGAAGAGCAGCATGCTCACACCTGGTAAAGAGTGGCAGATGCTGGCAGACCTTAGGAAACAGCTGGTCTTTCCAAGAGAGATCATGACTACCACTCTCTGACCAGACATAGTCATGTGGTCCACAGTGGCGAAGCAAGCCCTCCTCATCGAGTTAACCATCTCCTGGGAGGAGAATATGGTAGCAGCCCACGAAAGGAAGCACCAGAAGTACGCCGAGTTAGCAGCGGAGTGCAAAGATGCTGGCTGGAAAGCAACTGTTCACCCTGTGGAGATCGGCTGTCGAGGCTTGGTGGGCAAAGCAGCAGGAGTGGGCGTAAAGCCACGGGGTGCTGGGAGAGGGAGCGGAGAAAGGGAGCTACTGGC
>CM040822.1:710226-725226 GCA_022828995.1 Vimba vimba
GGTGTGTGTGAGGGGTGTGTGGGGGTGTGTTCTCTCACCTGTACAGGTGTGTAGCAGGAGCGGATGGGTCACTGCTGTTTGCAGGTGTGTGAAAGGTGTGTGTGTGAGGTGTGTGTGAGGGGTGTGTGAGGGGTGTGTTCTCTCACCTGTACAGGTGTGCAGCAGGAGCGGATGGGTCACTGCTGTTTGCAGGTGTGTGAGGTGTGTGTGTGAGGTGTGTGTGAGGGGTGTGTGGGGGTGTGTTCTCTCACCTGTACAGGTGTGCAGCAGGAGCGGATGGGTCACTGCTGTTTGCAGGTGTGTGAGGTGTGTGTGTGAGGTGTGTGTGAGGGGTGTGTGGGGGTGTGTTCTCTCACCTGTACAGGTGTGTAGCAGGAGCGGATGGGTCACTGCTGTTTGCAGGTGTGTGAAAGGTGTGTGTGTGAGGTGTGTGTGAGGGGTGTGTGAGGGGTGTGTTCTCTCACCTGTACAGGTGTGCAGCAGGAGCGGATGGGTCACTGCTGTTTGCAGGTGGAGAGTTTGCGGATCTTGCTGGCGGCTGAGATGCTCTTCCTGGAGGGATTGGAGGAGGAACTGGAGCGCCGCTCGGGTTTGGGTTTCAGTGACGCCGACTCAGTGCCGTTCACACACACCGGCTTGGCCACCGCACACACTCGCTCTTCCTCATCCTCCTCATCCTCCAGAACCTGCCCTGTTACACACAACAACACTGAGGTTTAGTGACGAACTCTCACACACTCACTCTCACACACACTCACTCACTCTCACACACACACACACTCACTATCACACTCTCTCTCTCTCACTCTCTCACTCTCTCAATTTCAATTTCAATTTCATGTTGCTTTATTGGCATGACAAAAAAAATGCATCTGTGTTGCCAAAGCATAAGAACAAATATAAACAACAACAAAGAGTTAATACATCTGATATAGTAATACAAGTAAACAGGATAATTATGATATAGATGCAGATACTAAACACATTCTGTGCATGACCCTCAAAGGGTACATTGAAACAATAATATATATATATATATATATATACATATATATATACATACACATACACATATACATATACATGTATATATACATATATATATATACATATATATATACATATACGTACATACATACACACGTGTACACATATAAAAAAAAAAAGAGAATACAGACAAACAAAATAATAATAAAAAAAAGATATATATATATATATATAATACATAACTTGTATAAATACCTCTTATACAATTTTCTCTCACTCTCTCACTCTCTCTCACTCTCACTCACACACACTCTCTCTCACACACACTCTCACACACTCTCTCACACACTCTCTCACACACTCTCTCACACACTCTCTCACACACTCTCTCACACACTCTCTCACACACACTCTCACACACTCTCTCACACACTCTCTCACACACTCTCTCACACACTCTCTCACACACACTCTCTCTCTCTCTCACTCTCTCTCACTCTCTCTCACTCTCACTCACTCTCACTCACACACACTCTCTCTCACACACACTCTCACACACTCTCTCACACTCTCTCTCACACTCTCACACTCTCTCTCTCTCTCTCTCTCTCTCACTCTCTCACTCTCTCACTCTCTCACACTCTCTCACACTCTCTCACACTCTCTCACACTCTCTCACACTCACCTGGTACGGTGAAGTCCTGAGTGTATATGATGTCATCCTCCCCGTCGAACAGCTCGTCCTCCTCGTCTGCGTAACCGTGGAGATCCTCGAGGTACGGCACCACCGTCATGCTGCGCCACGGGTCCCGGATCTCAGCGCTGGGCGGGATCGGCACCGGCGGCTCCGAGGGCGGGTGTTTCTTACGCACCCAGCTGACAGGAAGAGGAATATCTTTTATGATGGTAAAATCAGGACATTTTTAAATATAACTCTGACTGTATTCGTCTGAAAGAAGAAAGTCATATACACCGAGGATGGCTTGAGGGCGAGCAAATCATGGGCTAACTTTCATTTTTGGGTGAACTATCCCTTTAAGCGTCACATGATCTGGTGTTCCTCAGGTGAGATCAATCATCATTACCGCACATCCTCAAGAGCTCTTCCGTATCCATGGAAACCGCATCAGTTTCCTCATCCTCAGATCGAGGCCATGTTTATTTCTAGCTCATCTCTCCCACTCTCTCTATTCTCCTCTTCCTCCCACTCTCAGCTCTCTGTGTTCGACTTCATCTCAACATCATCAGACAATTTTGCAACAGATTCTGAATCAACACTGATCTCAATAACGAACGAGAGCTGCTTTACTGCCTTATAATCAGGGTTAGAAATGAACACACGAACGCTGTCAAATCACCAGCCGATGTGGCGTTACTAATATTTACTCACTTTTCTGGGGAAGTTTGTGTAAAACAAATCTGCTCAGATTCAGCACAAGTACTCGAGAGTCATCATGATATATTAAATACAGCGTATTACATGGAATCCAGTCATCTCCTCCTTCCTCTTTCATCCTCATCTTTTTCACCAAAAAAATGTGTTTTAGGTGTAGAATCAATACAGTAAAAAAACATGAGGATGTTGGAAAATAACAGTCTTTTCTGTTCACCGAATGCTTTTTAATCTTCGCTGTTGCTTCAGTGTGAATGAGCAAGCGTGCCGTTATTAGTTGCGCAGTGATGTGTGTGTTCATGTAAGCAGATTCTGTGTAATACGAATCTGAAAAGCACACAGTGCTTTTCAGATTGGTCCAGCTGACCAATCAGAGCACAGTGTGCTTTTCAGAAGGAGGGGCTTCATAGAGACAGGAAGTAAACAGAGCGTTACTGACAGACTGGGAAGAGAGGAGCCGCAACAATGGAGAATATGAGGAGAATAATCAACATTCAAGCAGGAAAACCTGTTCTAGTAGAGAAACAACATCAAGACTGGCGTAATAGATCCTCTAAGACAGGGAGAGCCAAAACTGCATGATTTCATATTCATCTCATCAGCTGATGACGTGAACGATGTTGATGACGTGAGTGTGTGAGTATGAGGATGATGGACTCACTTGTGTTGTCTGATGCGCTGTATTGAAAACCTCTTTACAGGATCATATTCCAGCATTCCTGCAGATAAAAACACCTCAGATGAAGAAACAGAACATCAGCAGAGCGTCATACTCAAACTACTATTAATTGGCAGTATGTTAGTGTGTGTGAGTGAGAATGTGAGTGTGTGTGAGAGAGAGAAAGAGAGAGAGAGAGAGAGAGAGAGAGAGAGAGAGAGAGAGTGTGTGTGTGTTGACATTTCCTCAGCATTTGCTCAAACACAACATCAGTGCTGAACATTAGTGTCACAATGTCGCCATCTAAAGGTCAAACCTATACATTACAGCACAGCTGCGGATTACAGGCAATAATGTTTTAAAGATGTTCAGTTTCTTGCACAGAGCGATCGTTTCCCTTCATCGTCAGGAGCCACGGGTGTTATATCTGTGTTGCCTGTATGTGTTTTTTTGACTCTTAAAGTCCCTCTGTGGTTGAAAATGCAGCTTTTAATGTTGTTTATGTGTCTATGTGGTGTTTTTAATCTGCTTTAAGACAAACCATGTGTAAATTCATAAGTCGACTCCATTGCTGAGTATTTCCTCCTTAAAACTGCAGTGAACCAAAGACAGTCTCAAACACACGCTTTGAAATCGCTGGTGTTTCTGACGTCACAAACTACCTTGTAACCAATCAGATCAACGTGTGATCGTCAACCAGTGGATCTCTGAGCTGAGTGAGTGAGGAGGCGGGGCTCATTTGCATATTCATAGAACCGCACATACTAAATGAGGCAAGGGTGTCGAGTTACATTCAAGATATTTTAAGGCATGGAAAAAAGTTTAAATTGTCATTTTGGTGATTTTTAAGGGATACAATGATTGAGTACAGGGAGACTTTAAACATCTTGGATGGCCTGAAGGTTAATTAACAGGGTGAACTATCCCTTTAAATGTGGTTTTAAAATCCCAATAATTGTTAAATAATTTAAAAATCCCTTTCAATTATTTCAAAAGGACTTGAAGACTTATGCTAATAACTAATGTTATTCTATGTTTCTAAGCATTTTGGAGTTATTTACTATTTATGGACAGCACTTTGGTCCATTCTAATGGTTTTGAAAGTGCTTTAAGTTTGAGTTTGACCTCTCACCTCTCAACAGGTCTGAGAGCAGCGGGCCACAATCCTCAGGGATACTGTAGTCGCCCTTCCCGATGTTCTCAAATAGCTTATAGATGTTGTCCCCTTCGAACGGGTACAGGCTCGTCGTTAGGTTGTATCTGCGAGCGGGGGACAGAAAGGTTTAGTGGGTTACAAGCTTTAATGGCATCAGAACACACATGAGAAGATGAGAAGCTTAGTTTTACAAGCAGGAATTCACGTTTTCACGATCACACGTGGATCCACTTGTAGAGCAATAATAAATACTCCATTGATTTAATCCACAGGGAAACTTGCACATGATAACTTATAAAGTACCTTTACACTCAGCCCTACTGTGAGGTCATAACTGTTAATCGGTGGAATATGCTTATGCGTTTACATTATTTCAACTTAATTTTTTAAATAATCGTATTGAACAGAATTTTCGGTGGAAAAACTACATTACCCATAATGCCGCACAGATAATTCCACCAATCAGAGTGCCGCGGCGAGCAAATTGCATCAAAAAAGCTCTTTAGCTCCGCCCACTCTTTTAGTACCACAGTCGCGTTTGTTGGTTTGTCATGCATCTCGCGTGGCTTTTGAGTTTCGCTTTGCTAAGTAGTTCAGAGTTGCTGCACACTGTTTAAAGTCAAATTTAAGGCTTTTTAAGACCTGAAGAAATTAAAATTAAAACCTTACATTAGGGGAGTGCAATATTGACAAAAATATCTCATTATTTTAAATCTAATTTAAGACTTTAAGGATCCGTGGGAAACTTGTAGTGGGGCGTGGCCAGCTGAATTCAATAACGAGGTATTAGCCGTGTACATAACTAGCTACACGCTATATTAGCATCACAGGGATACACAGAAAATTAATGATTAAATGATGCAAACAATTAAATTTAGCTGTTTCTACAACAATGCTTACATTTATCTCAATGTCAATCATTTGTTTACAAACAAGTATTTGTTACTTCAGTTGTTTCTGCATTAAATTATAAATAAATTTGTAGCTAAATTAAAGCAGCGCTAAAGCAAATAGTGTTTTTAACTTGATTCCGCTGTTCGCAATGCTAAGCTAAACTACACTAAAGCAACATATTATAATGGGGGGGTTTATCAGACGGACTTCAGTGTTAAATTTGCCTGAAAAGATTGTGTTTGTGTTTTAAAATAAATAAATTTTGATTTCATATATATTGTATTTAAATAACTCAAGCACTTTTCCAAGTATCATTTTGTAAATATGAATATTTTCAAGGGTTTTCCAGGAATTGAATTTCAAAAAGTCAAATTCAAGCACTTTAAGCACCTTGTATGAACCCTGTAATAGCCAGAACGTGTGTGTGTGTGTGTGTGTGATGAACTCACAGTGTGACGCCGGCAGACCAGATGTCCACCTTAAACCCTGAAAACGTGTCCAGGCCGTTGGCGATCTCCGGCGGCTGAAAGGCTGGCGACCCCTGACTCGTGCGGCACGTGTCGTCCTCCGCGAACGGGTGGAGCGCCTGGAGGTCAGAGGTCAACATTCCGTTACAGAAGCCATTTTACTCAGATACACGTCACAACAGCGCAACTTCCGTCCCACGCGACTTTAAGGCTACGTTCACACTGTCATTTACAGTCATGCATCTGGCAGACTCGCACTGCATTTCAAGCTACACATCTACATTCTTATCAGTTCTTGCTTTCCCTGGGAATCGAACCCATGACCTCGGCGTTGCAAGCGCCAGCGCTCCACTGTGTGAGCGCCAGGAAAGATCAATCCGCCCAGATCTGATTATCTGTGTATCCGATTGGAATTAGCTAATGTGAAAAGGCTCACCTCCGCTACACCCAAGTCAGAGATCTTCAACGCCCCGTCTGTAGTGAGCAGCAAATTCCCTGGTTTAATATCTTTGTGTACAATTCCCTGGCTGTGCAAGTATTCAAGACCGTCCAGAAGCTGGCAGAAGTACCTGAAAGAGACACGCACGAGTCACTAATGCATTCACAATCTCAAACTCTGCACCGGTCACACGTTTGGAATAATTAAAGTCACCCTGTGGTGAATGTTAGTTAACCTCAGTTAAAATAGATAAACTAGCATTTCAACGATTCAAAAAGACAACACCGTCTATATAAAGACGGTCTACGGCCACAAATGGAATATGACGTGTGTGTGTGTGTGTGTGTGTGTGTATACACATGACGTCTGTGGGAAATGAAAACAAATGTCAAAAAGCTAATTAAAATAGACCGTAATAGATCATCAAAAGCCCATTAGAGTGACAGATGATGTGTTTTCAGAGAAGTGTGTGTGTGTTCAGAGGTGTGTGTGTGTGTGTGTGTGTGTTATCTCACCCGTGAGCTTGAAACACTGGAAATCTTTTCTCTGGAACGCTATCCAGCATTTCCTGCATCCCACACACACAATACTCCATCACCATATACGTGAGCCACAAACGTCAAGGAACAACCAAACTAAACCACACATCAACTCAGGTCACATTCAGCTGTATAGACCTGCTGTAAACTCCTGCGTCAGACTCTGTGGAGAGACGTTTACAGTCGCAGGGTTCGGACAGAAACTGTACAAAGAAATTCCAGGACTTTTCAAGCACTTCAATCAGAGATCGCACTGATCAAACTATACCTTTAGGGTTTTTTAAAACTCAAATTACAAATATATGGCATCGTAAACACAACTTACAACGCATTTAATAATATATATTTTCAATACAAAGTTTATAATGGTTATTACTGTTCAATAAATAATATTTTATATTATAGTGCTGGCATTGAGAAAAGGTCTGATGGGGGTTTATCAAAAAAAATAAGAAATTTCACATATATTGTATTTAAATAACTTCCTCTTCATAAATATGTCTGTTTTCAAGGGTTTTCCAGGACTTAAGCACCTTGTACGAACCCTGAAGTGCTAAACCATATCCCACAATGCAACACGCTTTACTTTCCATTACACTTCCATTCTTGACTGGAGATGCACTGATATGAACATTTTGGCCGATATCGATAATTCTTTATATTTGAAAGCCGATAACCGATATATCGGCCGATAAATCTAAATCCAAATTTTTATATAGTTTTTGAGAGCCTGATTACACAAACACAAGTCTCTCCATTAAAATCCATGTTCCAAACACATGATGTCCTCATGATAATTTTTGATTTGACAGATTTGCACTTTACTGTATTTTCCTTTTTTTGAAGTGATTCCGATCATATTTCGAGCAATTCAAACCCATCATGTTGAACGGTCGCATCTGGAGAGTCTCAGCGCGCTTGTGCTCTTCAAACTCAGCAGAGCGTCAGCAAGACACACACACTGGAACTGAAAGCACAGCATTGTGGGTTACAGCATCACACACACACACACACACTCGGTGTAAAGGATATATTTTCTGCTTCTCTTCGTTGTACAGCACGTCCACCAGCTGGATGACGTTCTTGTGTTGTAGTCGTCGCAGAAGCTGAATCTCCCTGCAGGAGAACGACAAAACAGGATTTAATCATCATAACAACTCAGAGTATTCAACGTGATGTCCGTCAGTGTGACTGATCAAGTACGACAGTTCATTACCCACAGATGAAGCAGTTTCTGGAGGACGTGGTCGTAAAAATGTAAATCAGCTGTTGTCTATGTTATCATATATTAAAGTGTAATTTATTCCTGTGATCAAAGCTGAGTTTTCAGCATCATTACTCCAGTCTTCAGTGTCACATGATCCTTCAGAAATCACTCTAATATGAGGATTTGATGATCAAGAAACATTTATGATTATTATCAGTGTTGAAAACATGTAGAAACATTTTTGTGAGACATTCCCATTCAAAAATTCAAGAATAACAAATGATCAAAAGTGACATTTCTAATGTTACAAAGATTGTTACAAAGTTACAAAGATTCTATTTCAAATAAATGCTGTTCTTTCGATTCATCAAAGAATCCTGGAAAATAAACTATCACAGTTTCCACAAAAATATGAAGCCATTTTCAACAGCTTTAATAATCATAAATGTCTTCACATTAATTTTACAGCCTCTGTGTAAGATTATCTGATCATAAAATTGATATCGGAAGAAGTATCATTCAGGATCCGGAGTGAATTTTAGCTCATTTTGGGGAAGATTTGACCAGGAACGAGTGACAGCTGTTTTTGTGCATGTTCGATTAGATTGTTGAGCTAATTTTAATAATAATACCACCCCAAAAAATTCTAATTTCAAGAATCTTAATTAAGAAATGTCAAATGTGATTGTTTTTGTCACACTGAAAAAAAAAAAATCCAAGATGCACTTAAATCTGAGTAAAGTACTAAAATGATTAATTTGTTTTAAGAATTTTCATCTATTTTCAGGTTAAAATAAGCTGAATTTAAGGTTAAATATTCTAGTTTTAATGCAATCTTCACAAAAATGTTTGTCTAGTTTTAAGATCCAATCGCATTTATTAGTGACTCGATATTTATGCTATTTTCAAGAATTCTTAACTCAGTTTTGCTTACCCCATTAGCTTGATCTTAGTGAACTTTACCTCGATTAAGTGCATCATGCTTGTTTAAAGGGCCTTTTATGCAGTGTGATGTAAGTGTACTCTGATTGGCTGAACACATAGCAAATCCAACGCAACTTTGACGGGACCAAGCGAAACATGATTATGTATTTCTGCTCAGCGAGCGACATCGGGCTTCAACTATAAAACTATTCAACTATTTGTACACCGTTTACTTCCTTAGTTTACCAGCTCTATCTAATAACATATTAAACAGTGAAAACTAGGGATGCACGATATATCTGCCATCATATCGGTATCAGACGAATATCGCATTATTTAATGAGTTGTCGCACATTGCATTTTTCTTCAATATCGTGCAGCCCTAATAAGAACATTATAATTGTGCGTTTGGAACATGGACTTGTGTTTGTGTAATCAGGCTCTAAAAAATTATATACAAATTTGGATTTATATTTATCGGCCAATATATCGGTTATCGGCTTTCAAATATAAAGAATTATCGGTATCGGTCAACATTTTTATTTCAGTGCATCCCTAATAAATCTTATAAAAACTAAAAAGCACATTTGACAGGACTAAGACTAAAAAAAAACATTGCTGATGAAATGAACACTATTTGTAACCTTTATTTTTAAGAGTGCAAGTGAACATTCAGACAGACAGGCCGTGTTTCCACTCGACTGAAATAGCCTTGAGCTGACGCACACACACACACACACACACACACACACACACACACACATGCACACACACACACACACACACACACACACACACACACTAGTGCGTGTGTTTATCACACATCTGACCCACTTGGACACCAACCAACCACACTGAGAAAACATGCTGAACAGATTTGGCTAGTCAAAGCCAGACACAGGTGAACAGGGTAAACACATTAACTAATACACATTACCATAGTTATCCAGCTGATTGATTATATTATGAATTGCAAAAGTTTTTTTTGTATTACGAGTCTTCTGAAAAGTTGTGTTTGGCATCATTTCATTAAATATGTGTGCACTCATTTGCATAAATTTCCAGAACAGAAATCTGAACACTGGATAAAGTGGGATTCAAAACTCTCGTTTGATTTTTGTTGACATATAAAAGGGGATTTTGGATATAAATCAGAAAATACTGTCAACAACAGAACTGTATGAACAAACCTTCAGAATATAGATATAAATATAAAAATGTAAAGTTTGTTGTGTGTGTAAAGAGATTTCTCAAACTCGCCGTCTTTAAAGATTGAGTTCTACAGATCGAGTGCAATTAAACAGTGTATTCTGCACTAGCCAAACTTTAATTGCTTTGAGTTTTCTTTAATCATCTCAAAACACTGAATTGCAAATTGCTCGCTCTCTCTCTCTCTCTCTCTCGCTCTCACACTCTCACTCTCACTCACTCTCACTCTCACTCTCACTCACTCTCGCTCGCTCGCTCGCTCTCTCTCTCGCTCTCTCTCTCTCGCTCGCTCTCTCTCGCTCGCTCTCTCTCGCTCGCTCTCTCTCGCTCGCTCGCTCTCTCTCGCTCGCTCGCTCGCTCTCTCTCGCTCGCTCTCTCTCGCTCGCTCTCTCTCGCTCGCTCGCTCGCTCACTCACTCACTCACTCACTCACTCACTCAATTTTCAATTCAATTCAAATGAGCTTTATTAGCATGACTGTGTAACACAATGTTGCCAAAGCATCAACATATTATATATAAATAATAAAACAAACAAACAAAACATATGTATAGATCATGTCATATGTAGCATATTAAATATAAATAAATAGATAAATAAACACAATTTATCCTAATAAATGAATAAATACAGTGGGTCTCTCTAGAGAATTAGCTGACTCTGGCGTTGTGAATAGCTAACACATATTTAGCCGCTAGTGCAGCTGTACTATCATCTTCTCTCGCTCGCTCGCTCGCTCGCTCTCTCGCTCGCTCTCTCGCACTCACTCACTCACTCACTCACTCACTCACTCACTCACTCACTCACTCACTCACTCACTCACTCACTCAATATTTTTTTCTGGTTCTGAATTAATTGTATTAATTATCAGTATTTCTCTTTTTTCTACAGAGCATGTCACGTGCAATGCATGCTGGGATTTCCTTCTGTAAAACAATGCACAAACACAAAGCTGCTGTAGGATCTGATCAGACTGAGCACATGTAGGCCTCGCTGATGATGATGATGCACTTCCTGTCACTCTCCTGTATCCCACTGACCTCGTTCCCGCATTCCTCCGGCGTAACCATGGGAACGTCAACTCGTTATGCAATGCTCGTCATGTTCCAGTCGAGGCCTAATCACTGCTGTCAATCAACAGGCTACTGGGAGCCATACAAGGACACACACACACACACACACACTCTCTGTCTGAAGCATGAAACTGCACATATTAGAATTCATTTAAATGTCTTAAAGGATTAGCTCACTTCAGAATTAAAATTTCCTGCTCATTTACTCTCCGGCTCTTCATCACGAGTAGAGAAAGACTCGTTTCATCACTGGATGAATCAGCGTTTTTGAACGAATCTCTTGAATTAATGATTCAATGACAAATACATGTTTTAACAGTCACTTGTCGCCACCTACTGGTGTAACGATGTAACAATTTGAAGCATAAAGTTACTTTTAATAGGTGATTTACTCTATGTTGATCATTACCGTAGACATCAGTGTTTATATCCCAACTATAACCTTTATTCCAGTTCTTCTGTGATAACAGAAATAATGATAGTTTGTGAATCTGTTTCATATCTATACATGACAGCGGCTCTCTCTGGTCAGAACGCAGACTTATTAAAGTTTGAATGTATATGAATCGTTGTCATTTAGGAATGAGATGGATGTTTGAATCGAGTTTACAATCTTTTAACGATTAATCCTGCAGTTCGTCTCTTTAAAGGCTTCATATAGCTACATGCTAATTGCAATTAGCTTAGGATTAAACATGATAAAGTCAAAATGTGCTAGCATTATGCTAGAATCAATGCTAGCAACATGCTAATCATGCTAGCATCATTCTAACAACATACTAATCATAGTAAATCATGCTAGAATGTGGTAAATCGTAATAAAATCATCTTAGAAACATGGTAAATCATCTTATAATGTGGTAAATCGTGGTAAATCATGCTAAAACACGGTATATCATGGTATCACAACATGTTAATTGTGTTAGCATCTGCCCAGTGGCGAGTTTCGCCACCGCAAGCACTTCTCACATTTTCTTCAGGAAATGTACATTCTAGTTGCTAATTAATGCTCTTTTTACACACAGACTGAACAAAATGAAGCATTGCTTGCTGATTGGTTGAGCTAAACTGGTATAGTCTAATTGTGTAGTTAAATTTAACAGCTGACAGATATTCAACATAATTCATGTGTGAGACAGTCTAACAGAAGGACGGACAAAACCAGTCAAATATCAACTGAGTTCTGCTCATATTTATTACCATTTTCTAAACTATAGCGAATAAACTGTGATAATGTGAGAAATGTTGAAGGAGTCTGAATATATTTTGGTTTGACTGCACATTCTGAAGGTTTTCCCAGCGTCCCGTGTGATTCATCTTTGTGACGTCTGCATACGTAGCGTGTTTTAAATCAATAATTAATGAGTTTTTCCCCCAGATCGGATGCTGCCTTATAAGGGTCTCTCTCACGGCCAACACACGTGGACTAATCGTCTAACACACTTACTTTCAAGACAACCAAAAGACCAAACACACGTGTCCTGGCATGCGAGGGTTTTGAAGCCGGTCCAAAAGCTCTCGTCTATTTAAAGCAGAGGCCTAAGGCTTCACTGCACATTATTTTAATTAATTAAACTGCTCTGTGTGATTAAACTGCAAGACGATGATATCTCAGAGCACAGGAGGAACAGAATGAACACCAACGAAAGATAAGAGGCATAGTTAAAGTTAACATAACAATCCACAAGTCATTTCACTTCTGTCATGTGACGTAATACGAACGTTCAAAAAGGGAAGAAAAAAACAATTGTAGATTTTCTCACAGTTTAACCAACTGTTGTCTACTTGCAAGCCTGAGAAAGGCTGCATTAAAATCACTAAAAGCTGCTTGACGTTTACTAAATCTGACTAGAGGAAACTAAAGGCTGTTGTCTTCGCTTGTGCCAAATATGTAGGAGAACATCAACACCCATAATGCACTGGGAATGTTGACATCCGAAGCCAAAGGCAAAAGGCTGCAAAGAATCGTAAATATGGAGATATTAAATATTTCGAAAGAGTAGACAAAGCAATGTTCAGTGATAAACCCTTACAATAGTTGTTCTGTTAAAGTCCCCCTGTGGAGTAAATCCAGCTTTTAATGTTGTTTATGTGTCTATGTGGTGTTTTTAATGTGCTTTAAGACAAACCATGTGTAAATTCATAAGTCGACTCCATTGCTGAGTATTTCCTCCTTAAAACTGCAGTGAACCAAAGACAGTCTCAAAAACACGCTTTGAAATCGCTGGTGTTTCTGACGTCACAAACTACCTTGTAACCAATCAGATCAACGTGTGATCGTCAACCAGTGGATCTCTGAGCTGAGTGAGTGAGTGGAGGCGGGGCTCATTTGCATATTCATAGAACCGCGCATACTAAATGAGGCAAGGGTGTCGAGTTACAGTCAAGAGAGTTAAAAAGGAAAAAAACATTTAAATATGTCATTTTGGTGGAGATGAGTTTTAAGGGATACAGTTATTGATTACAGTTTAATAACCCTCGGCCAATCTGACGGTCCGTGGGCAGGAACACACACATTTTTATATCAGTGCATCCCTGAAATGTTTTAGTGGCTTAACGGATCGCTGTAGAACCGATCATCTCTTCCGATTTACTATAGTAAACAAACATGGATGAACATCAGAAGGTATGTTGAACTTTTCTGAAATCAATCAAGTCTCATGTAATCAATATCGAACTGGATCGAGATCAGAACTGGATCAAACTTGGTGTGAACGGGCCTTTAATTTTAGACGTCGTGTCGACGTTACGACTTCAAGATAAAGGAAGAAAGGAACTCTTACTTTTTCACATTGGCCTCTCCGTTGGGAATCCTCCTGAGTTTCTTCTTCTTCAGGATCTTAACGGCTCTGCGACACAGAGTCTCGGAGTCCAACATCTCCTTCACCTTCCCGTACGATCCCTCCCCGAGCAGATCTCCCATCAGGTACTTCCCGATTAGCTTGGCGCGCTTGCGTCGCGGCTGGTAGATGACGTCGGTGGAGTCGATGCGGTGGATGAAGGTGTCCATCCCCATGAGCTCGTTCTCCGTCAGGTACTCCAGATGCTGGAGTTCTCCGCCTATGCTCATCTTCTCTCCTTCCCAATCTTTCCCAATCGCTCGTCGTCGGGAATATCTGAATTCCGATGCAACGGAGGAGCAGTTCTGATTGGGGAAGAGCAGTCAGTAGAATAACATCTCGAGCGATAAACGCCTGTTGAACCGCAGCATCGTGTCTCGAAAGCTCTGAAACGTGAACAGTGTGGTTTATAGCTTCCTGGTTTTTTAGTCACAAGGTTTAATTATCCGACGTCTGGATCTCTGGACATCTCTGCGCGAACACGATCAAATCCACTTCGGGCTGATGGGAAACACGGCTCCGGAAGCACGTGATCAGGAACGAGGATTAACGATCTCACTTCTGCATGATGGGAAATCCGTGTAGAAGATGCAAAATAAAGACCTATAAGACAGAGAAATAAGACGCAAGATTAATCAAAGACCCTCGTGACACAATCTGCTTATGATGAAACGGGCCTCAGTGTTTAAGATTATTTTCATACAGCCACTCAGATTCAAACATGTGTCTAACACCAAGATTCCAGCGACAAATAATGTGTCTGTCCACACTAGACGCGACTGCGAGATGCGTCAAAATCAATAAAAACCCACAGCCAATCAGAACAGAGTGTGGGAGGAGTCAGCCAATCAGAACAGCGTGTGGGCGGAGTCAGCCAATCAGAACAGCGTGTGGGCGGAGTCTCGCAGCACCAGAGAGTAATCTTTGAGTTACTAAAACAATCTTTGTCAAAGAATACACTTGTTTGTTCACAGTTTGAACGTTCTTGTTTCCATTTGTTTAATTTCAAGATCTGAGGTGAATTATCCATCGTTGCTTTTACAGCCTCAAAGCTGGAGCACTAAATGATATTCAGAGTCACATGACACGCTTTTAACATTAAATAAAGCACATAAACAGTACCTGAGATTATCATCGCCACACTTTGTGTTTGTTGTTCCAGCGCGACGGCGCAGAAAAATAGAAACACTCGGATTAACATGGAAAAGAAGCTTT
>CM040822.1:730226-737726 GCA_022828995.1 Vimba vimba
TGCACTGTGAGAGTCGCGTGCCGAATGATTTCCTGCGTCTGGCCAGAAGATGGCGCCGCAGCTGAATCATCCTACAGCGTAATATCATACAGGAATACATTTCTTTTTAATTGATTATTAAATTGTTTAAGGTTTATGCTATTTTTCATGACAGAGTTCAAGATAAATCTTTTCATTACAACTGGAGTGGAGCTGCCAGTTTGATGACAAACTTTGATGTTGGCTTGACAAAATCAGGTCTAAAAGTATAAAATAACTTTGAAAAGCTTAAAGTTTGAAGGTTTTAGTCAGAGAAAGTCAAACATTTTTACTAACATGTTTTAACATGTTGTTGCTAGCATGATTTAATACATCGTTAGTATGTTTAAGCATGATTTAGCACATTTTAAACATAAGTTAACATGTTGCTAACATGATTTAACAGACTGGTAGGTAGCATGTTTGCTAACATGATTGAACATGTTGTTAGCATGAATTAGCATGTTGCTAACATGTTGATAGCATTATTTAACATGTTGCTAGCATGTTTTAACATTTTGTTTTAACATGTTGCTAATATGATTTAGCTAGTTTCTAGCATTATGTAACACTTTGCTTTAGCATGTTGCTAACAAAAGCTAACATGATTTGCTAACATGATTTATCATATTTCTAGCATGTTTAGCATGTTGTTAACATGATTTACCACAAAGCTAACAGATTTACATATTGCTAGCATGATTTAACACATTGTTAGCATGTTGCTAGCATACGTTAACATTTTGCTAACATGATTTAGTATATTGCAAGCATGTTTAGCATTTTGTTAACATGATTACCCACAAAGCTAACATAGATTAACATGTTGGTAACACGATTTACCACAAAATGAACATACTGTACATTGATAGCATGATTTAACACAATGCTAGCATGTTTTAGCATGTTGCTAACACAAATTAACATGTTGCTAACATGATTTAGCATGTCGCTAGCATGATTGAACTAGCATGTTATCCTAGGATAGTCATTAAGCTTTGCTAGTGATAGACAGCGTAACCTTCTGGTGCTCTTTGGTCATTTTTGTTTTATTTTTTCTTCATCGGAATGGTACGAAACTTGGTAAAGGTTTCGGCACTTGCTGTGTAAACACACAAAAAATCATGGACATGATCTGAAAAGGTTAAATGGTCCTGAAAACAGTAGTCACACTTGTGCTGCTCGTGGTCAAAAAATGAAAATTAATGAGACGAAGTTCCTCTAGTGGAAGCGTTTGGTACTGCAGCCGAACAACATCTCACTGAAAGATCATTTCTGGAGATATCAGGCTCAGATTTGGAACACAGTTTGTTCAGATTTATGGCTTTGATGTTCTTGCAGTTTTAGAGTAAATCATGTTTTGGAAAATAAATATTTCATATAAAAATTTTTCATTTTTCATAACAAATGTAATTTTTTATAACTTTTTAAGGCTCCCTTTTAAAACTATTTCCACTTCAGCAATAATCTGCCAAGTTTCGTTTTAAAAAAAGATCAAGCTTCAGTCTGTCGCTCTAAAGCATTCAAGATTTACAACAGTTTAAGCTGGAAATTTAATTTTCATGTCTGAGCTCAGAAAGTAAATAAATAGATTATAACTACTGCATAAATATAATCATTACCACAAAATATTAAATAAAAAATATAGTACAATCATTTCATTTTTGACCGACACGCGAACAGTACCATAGGGTTAAATACACTATTAAGTCTAAATGTACAAAAGTTTTCACCCCCTCAATGAAAGTCTACGGGACTTTTCGTAGGTTTGATTGTCCGTTTAACAAAAAATGTAAGTTTGATCAGTTAGAAAAGATCCCAGACAGCAACATAGTGTCGGCCCAGATCCGATTTCACGCGTACCGGATGTGGGCCGGATCAGGGCCGGATCTGAATGATCACAAAATGTGTGCTCTCGTTTTCATTCACTCTGTAAAGTGATCATGTTAATAGTGGAGTAATGTATAATAGTGATTTGTAGGAAATAGTGATTTCGAACTCCTGATTACTCTGGTATTCCTGTTTGGATCCTTGTCGTCTGCTTTCCTCGTTTGGATGATCTGTGTGTTTGTTGGATCAGATCATATTCCCTGCGTTCCCGTGACTGGAGAAGAACCAACATGACCAACACTCATCAACACTAGAGATCAACTACACAAGTTTAACCCTTTCTGAGCTCCAGTTTCATGCTGTCGTCTGGAAGCCCATTTACACTGCATTAGAAAAAAACACGCTTTTGTAAATCAAAATTATGACATAAATCGAAGTTGTGATGTGAGTCATAATCATGAGATTAAAAAAATCGAAATTATGACTGTCATAATTATGACTTTAAGAGAATAGCAACCTTTTAATCTAAGTGACGCGTTCATTTTAACTTTTTAATCAAATAATTATGACTTTTTAAAATTTTGATATAATTATAATAATTGAATATATATATATATATAATTGAAACTATATAACTGATATAATTTGAATAACTATTTCCATCACTTAAGACAAAAAACATGCTTTTGTAAATCATAATTATGACATAAGTCCAAGTTGTGATGTGATTCATAATCATGAGATTAAAAAAAATCGAAATTATGACTGTCATAATTATGACTTTAAGACAATAGCAACTTTTTAAAATGTACCAAATTTTTATAATCACTCTAATTGAATATATATAATTGAAAATATATAATTGATATAACTATTTACATCACTTAAGACAAAAAAACATGCTTTTTTAAATCATAATTATATGTCGAAATTATGATTTAAATTATAATTATAAATTAAAAAGTTGAAATTCTGACAAAAAGTCAAAATTGACATGAGATTAAAAAGTCATGACTGTCATAATTATGACTTTTTGAGCCATAATTATATATATTTTTTTTTAAATGTACCAAATTTTGATATACCAAAGCATAATTTTCTTATTTTGCAGTAATGAGCTTCCATTCAAAACTTGAACTTTTTTTATTATGTAACGGACCTGAGCTGACGTGAACAGCTGTATTTTTATTAACAATGGATAAAACATGAGAAATGAAAGATTGTAAGTGATGAACAGGCAGACATTTGTTGATCCATACAATATATTTGATCATGTACAATATGAACCAGTACAAGATGATTGTCTGGAATAAATATCACAGCACAACTCAAATATTTACAGTATAAACAAACAATATTAAAAACACGTGCAAACAATAAGACGGAAAGGAAAGCGAGTAAAGAATGAGCGGCGGGAAGCTTTGGGTCGATTGGGTTTGTATGTTACGATGTTTTAAATGTTGTACAATTTACACGACAAAGTAACACTCATCAAACACTCGCGCGCGCGTTATTAACTTCGTGACCAGAGAATCCCGTCAGTCTGTTCAAACGCCTCATGAATATGCAAATCAGGCTCATTAGAGACTCGCATATTCATGAGGTTCTCGATCCTCAGATTGATCATTTCAGCAGTAATTTTGTAATTACTTTAGTGTGTGTGAATAAACGACACTTCTTTCTGGTGGATAAGAGCATAAAACACTTTTTTTTGTTTTTTTTTAAACGTTTTGTTTTCCAGCGAAAATATCTAAACATTCAAAAATGTGTAAAAAAAAAAAGTGAGTTTGTGCTTAAAAATGGAGACTTTGAATTAAGTTTATTTTTCTGACTCCATTGGCAGATATTTGATCTTGTTTTAATCACAGACTCAAATTGACAATCAAAAATGGACAGTTCCTGGGATATTGCAGTGTTATAAACTATAAAACTTCCTCTCTTATGTTTTATGGAATATGGCTGTGTTTATTATGAATGCTTTATCAGTGCACAATGCACATCATTATTATTGTGTTAACTTCATGTTCCTGGTAATCAGAATCAGAATAAGTTCCTCTCGCAGCATCTCTTCTCTGATGATGTGGGCGGGGCAACCTGTCACTCACATGAGATCAGCCAATAGCAAACCACAACCATCCAATCAATTCCTCATAGACACAATCAAGCCCCGCCCACATGTGTTCTCGTTCCAGAAGTGTTTCTCTCGATATACGACACAATAGAGGAGAAAAGATGAGTGAGATCATGATGACTTTAAATATCTTCAGTCGTTTTGCTTCTTCTCCAGTAAATGAATCTTGATTTAAGAATGTTTAGATATTTGTGCTGGAGAACGAGACAGAAATAAGTGTGTATCGAAGCGCTTGAGAGTAAGACTGGATTCAGCGGGAATCTTCTCTTCACAGTCTTCATGAAGTCTTCATCTTAAAGATATACAAGCCGACTGTACACACACACACACACACACACACACTGCAGGAGTTCGGCGCTGTTAGCCTGAGTTCAGATACTCCAACGCCACTTCATAGCAGAACTTGTACTGATCCTGGAGAGAGAGACGAAACGATGTGAATTAAAGTCTCACACTGTCACACACACACACACACACACACACACACACACACACACACACACACACACACACACACACACACACACACACACACACACACACACACACACACACACACACACACACACACACACACACACACATTAGCAAAATCAAACATGAATTATGAATCTGGCTTTATCCAATGTTCAGATTAATTTCTGTACATGTATGCAAATTAGTGCATATTTAATTAGCTAATGCCTCATTTGCATATCCAAACATAACATTTCAGTACAAAAAAAAATGTTTGCAAATCTTGATAACACTTTACAATAAGGTTCATTAGTTAATGTATGAACTAACGATGAGCTATACATGTGTTACAGTATTTATTCATCTTAGTTAATGTTAGTTAATAAAAATACAGTCATTCACGGTTTGATCATGATAGTTCACAGTGAAGATTTGAATAATGTATTAGTAAATGTTGAAATTAACATGAACTAAGATTAATAAATGCTGTAGAAGTATTGTTCATTATTAGTTCATGCTAATGAATGTATTTAACTAATGTAAACTAATGAACCGTACTGTGGAGTGCTGCTGAAATGTTAATGTGATTATTTTCACCGGTCTGTCCTTCATCATCACAGTGACATTAACATTCATGACCTTGATCTCACTGGAGAAGCTTTTTAACTTCCACAAAGAGCAACTCTATAGTTCTGAACAATATACGGGTGTAACAATAATCATGTCACAATATATCGCAATACAAAACTGCAACAATCGTGGATAGTTCACACAAAATAATAATTACTGAGCGAGAAGTTTTCAGAGTTTTAGTGTCAGAACTGCATTAAACTACTATATATAATGTTGAATATAATGTATAATAATGCAATGGGGGAATATGTGTGTGTCCTGATAATGCCAGATGTCTGATGTTACCAGTAAAAAGTCACATTATTTTAAATATATCTAGTCAGTGACAGAGATCAAGTGTATTCATCTATAATAATTCTGTGTTTTCATCTTCAGAATCATGAATATTGTTATTCTGGCGTCTCTATTGTCCTGCATTGGGTTTCAGCACCAAGTCCGAGTCTATTCATTTACACACACAATGTAAAACCAAATTTAGCATTTTAATCAACAGTGCATATTTTGTTAATCTTTTATCATATGTCTTAGAGTATTGCAGTAATATGGTATCGTGAGTTCAGTATGGAGACATGAGGGCATCAGTGAACGACTCACACAGACGCGTATCAGTGTGTTGGATCCGCGCATTCGGTCTTAAAGGAACACTCCACCGTTTTTTTAAATAGGGCTTATTCACCTTCTTTCCTACATTTAGATAGGTGGGCAAATGCATTTTTGTCTCAGTGCATGCATTGTTTTAGTTTGACAGGGTCGGCGCTAGCTTAGCTTAGCTTAGCATAATGAATGGAATCCTTTGTTGCCAGCTAGCATGGCCTGAGTAAAAGTGATATAAAAAACAAACAAAAAAAACCCACCTAATTACTTCTTGTGGCCTGCGTATTCACAACAGGTACAAATAGTGATGCAGATTAACACTAGGCGATTTCTTATGCAGATATTGACTTGGGACTATATTAGGGGGAAGCACAGGCGAAGCAGAGATATCATGCCCAAGTAGCAGTGCTTCGCCTGTGCTTCCCCCTAATATAGTCCCAAGTCAATATCTGCCTAGGAAATCGCCTAGTGTTAATCTGCATCGCTATTTGTACTCGTTGTGAATACGCAGGCCACAAGAAGTAATTAGGTGTTTTTTTTATTTTTTTATATCACTTTTACTCAGGACATGCTAGCTGGCAACAAAGGATTCCATTCATTATGCTAAGCTAAGCTAGCGCTGACCCTGTCAAACTAAAACAGTGCATGCACTGAGACAAAAATGCATTTGCCCACCTATCTAAATGTAGGAAAGAAGGTGAATAAGCCCTATTTCAAAAAACGGTGGAGTGTTCCTTTAAAGTGACAGTGCATAATAAACCTGCCGTCTGTCATTAAGTGTTAACCGTTATCGCTGTTACAGCTGGGGTGAAAATATTTAAATCAGTGCTCATGTTATTGTTAGACCAGTGGATTGAACTGTACCAGGAGATCCACCATGTTGGGCTTGTTGTTGCGCAGGGTTTTGACGGCGTGAAACACGTCAACGGATCGCTGGTGTCGAAGCATCTCACTCACGATACTGATGGCACAGAACGTCCCACTGCGACCGCCGCCGTTCCTGACACACACACACACACACACACACACACACACACACACACACACACACACACACACACACACACACACACACACACACACACACACACACATTCATAAAGAAAAATTCATTCAAATAAGTGTTTGTGTTTTTGTGGAAATCAGCTCAACTGTTTTCAACACTGATAATAATCATAAATGTTTCTTGAGCATCAAATCCTCATATTAGAGTGATTTCTGAAGGATCATGTGACACTGAAGACTGGAGTAATGATGCTGAAAATTCAGCTTTGATCACAGGAATAAATTACACTTTACTATATTCACATAGAAAACAGATGATTTACATTGGAATAATATTTCACTGTTTTTAAAGGGGTGGTTGATGATGATTTGACTTTTCTAACTTTAGTTAGTGTGTAATGTTGCTGTTTGAGCATAAACAACATCTGCAAAGTTACAACGCTCAAAGTTCAAAGCAAAGGGAGATATTTGCTTTTACAGAAATCACTTTTTAAGGACTACAACAAACGGCTGGTAGAGACTACACCACATTCCTCCTGGTTTAGTGACATCATGAACCCTAGAATTTACATAAACTCCGCCCCCGGAACACGATTTATAGATTATCATGACAGAATATGCTAATCAGTGACTAGAAGATAACTACACATCAGCTTCATAAATTCATCAACTAACATTCAGAAATGTCCTGTTGCTTCTACATGTTGTCACTTCTTCTTGAGTCTCTCCATCATTGTCTGACTCCGGTTTGAACATAAAAGACTAAAAGTTTTTTAAATTTTCAGTGCATGTCTATGTGAAGCTGTTGTAGCTCCGCCCCCTGTGCCGGGAGC
>CM040822.1:745226-747726 GCA_022828995.1 Vimba vimba
ATACAGGTTTGTGTACATTTTATTCTATACGTTTTTGTTCTGTATATCATTTAATTTTAGGCAAAGCAACATACAGAACGCCTGGAAACGCCTGATGCCTTGCATGACATTTTATGATTAAATTAAAAAAAAGATACAGAATATAAATAGTTAGGATCAGGGACGTGCACAGGGGGGTTGCTCAGGTTGCCCGGGCAACTGCCCATATGCCCTTCTCGACTCACTTTGCCCTTCCGAGGGGGAAAAAATAAATAAATAAAAAGTAGGCCTACAATGGATGCAAAATTTCACGTAGGCCTAGATAAAAATAAATAAATAAAAAAAAATCGCAAAGCCTCATTCACTTCCATTCGGGCACCGAAAGTGAAAGTCAGTATGGGAAGGGCAAACTCTGTTTACGTGGCTGCAGCGCTGCACGCGACCGGCACCTGAGCTGAGCCTGCATGAGCGGCCCTAGAAGGAGATTGTCGCGGTTGTCGGGTGAGACGACTCAACGTTGTCGGGAAAGGTGAGTTTGTGATGTATAACAAACGAACGATCATCATCAGGGTTCCAGACTGCGACCATTTTTTGAGAATGTGCGAGTTAAAATTTTATGTGGTCGCATTTGTGCGAGTGCATGGTCCTGTACTGTTCAGTTAAATTCGCGCAATTTTCCTGCATTGAACTTGATTTAGCGCCCGCCAAAGTGATTTTTTGTCCCGCCAAAGTCTTATTTGATCGGTGAGTAAAGTAGAACTGCTGCACTTGTGACAGGGCGCATGTTTAACTGAAAGAACGAGCAGAGAGAGAGAGAGAGAGCCGGTCGCGCGCGCACTCTCTCTCTTCGGAGCCAGGCGAAAGTGTAAACAAGACTTCACCGTCTCCAAACTAAGCGCTGTCTTGCTCTCTCTCCCTCGCACATATTAATCAAAATAAATCGACACGGTCGGAAGTTTCATGTGGAGCATTCGGAGATTTCGGAGATGACACAAATCTTGGATGTCAGTGTCCTAACTGCTGGGATAATCACACAACGCGCACGACACGTCCAATTCGCGAACTAATGACTCCTTTGAACCGATTCACTTTAATGAATGGTTAAAACAACTGATCTTTCCAGCAGTGAACTCAGGAGACATCTGAATCGGTGTATAACTAATCAGTAACACTTTACAATAAGGTTCTATTTATTACATAAATTACATAAAAAGTACAGTTTGCTAACTCAAGCTTAAGCTTTAAAATAAATAAAACCACTTGTTTTTTTGAAAAGCATATGACTGTCTACATTTTTCCACACAGTGCTATCAAGAAGAATCGTTAAAGAATCGGATCGATAATCAGAATCGTCAGTGGCATTATTATTGATAAAATCTGTGTTATTATTAGTAGTAGTTAAGGTGATTGAGTGCTGTATTTCAGTGTTTTACTTCTTTGTATATATATATTTTAATAAAGACCCTGTTATTCTCAGTCCTTCATATAGCCCGTGAGTTTTTTCAGGGGTGCCCTTTTTTCAGGTCAGAGCAACTGCCCCTCAAAATTCCTGTGCACGTCCCTGGTTAGGATGTTAAAACATGTTGTCAGAGCTGTACACTGATTGTTTATGGGCAGGTTATGGAGTCACAGCATATTTCTGCTACGAGTGAAGCGGTCTGAGGTCTGAGGTTCCTCCGCTGAACGCGACACGAGCGCCGGCACGAGATCCAGTGCGTTACCGTGGAAACGGCACAACAGAGACTGGTCAATTACACTCGAATTACTTCTAAACGTTTAATTTTTACTTCTAATATTTGTTAAACGAGCTTAAATGTATGCAATATGTATTTAAAACTTTATAAAATATGCTATACTCTAAAATATGATAAAAAAATTAAGGACTTATCATGCAAACCAGTGGTTGTGTGGAGTATTTATTTAAAAAAAGTTTAGAGGATTTAAGTTAATACATAAACATTAATTCATGTATGAAGTAAAAAAAAAGAAGCTAGTACTATGGTAAAAATGTATTAACCCAGTATGCTGGGATTAAATAAACAACCCAATTTGCTGGGTAAAATTAACCCAACATGTGTTCTGTCCTTTATTTACCAGCCCTTGGGTTGTTTTCAACCCAGTGTTTTTTAGAGTGAACCAATCAGATGCTTTTGACACGTATATTGTATTGTCTGGAAATCATGCTGCGTGTTTATCATCCAGATGTTCGGACTGACCTGAGCGGGATCCACGTCGTTCAGCATGACGATAGACGTGCAGTGATAGTCCAGAACCAGCCGCCAGAAATCCTTCACTGTGTTCGGCAAAGGATGCTGGGTAACGATGAACGCAGACGGCTGCTTGTAGCTCTGAGAGAGAAACACAACAGAGAGGTGAGACTGACATTCCCTGAGAATCGAACCCATGATCTACTGACTGAATTTGCATTAAAGAAAGGGGTCATATCATGAAAATCAGACTCTCTCCGTGTGTCAGTGCTGTAATCGGTGCTTCTACCAACACAGAAAACGTGAAAAGTTAA
>CM040822.1:752726-755226 GCA_022828995.1 Vimba vimba
AATACTAAATTATATTTACGCTGTATTAATAATCCATTTATCCATTTATTTTATCAATATATATTATTTTAGTGCACTTAAAAAAAAGTAACAGAATTTTACATGTATTTGTTATGAAAAATGCACAAAAAAAAAAATTTTTTTTAATTTTTATATGAAATATGTATTTTCAAAATCACGTTTTACTCTAAAACTGCAAGAAAATCAAAGCCATAAATCTAAACAAGTTTTGTTCCAGAAATGATCTTTCAGTGAGATGTTGTTCGGCTGCAGTACCAAACGCTTCCACTAGAGGAAACTCGCCTCATTCATTTCTAATGCGCTCATTTCTGACCGCGAGGAGCACAAGTGGGACTATTTCTTTCAGGACAATTTAACCTGTTCGAATCATGTCCATGATTTTATGTGTGTGTGTGTGTGTGTGTGTGTGTGTGTGTGTGTGTGTGTTCACACAGCAAGTGCCGAAACCTTTACCAAGTTTCATATCATTCCGATGAGGAAAAAAATCCCCCCAAAAAATACGTTACACATCATTCGTAGATACGATTCGTTGATCTTATGCCTTATTGATTCTTGAAGTGGTAATCTACGAATGATGTGTAACACATTTACAAGTGATGAATAGTTTACACTAGATTAGGGGATGCAGAGAGTGTTGTAAATGATTTATTCATGCGTTTACACATCATTGTGTTGAACACTGTTACTGACCTGTTACAATGATCTGTTCATGTATACAAGGCATTTACAAAACTTTCTGCACCCTCTAATTGCTACACGCATACAAAGACATTTAACATAATTTATTAAACATTTATGAAACGCATATTCATGTTTTGTAAATGATTAGTTCATCATTAACTAACCACTTATAAATGACTTACAACTGAACGTTATTATAAAGTGATACCAAGAAGGGTACTATATTTTTGTTTGATAATGTTTTTTAATACTAAATTATATTTACGCTGTATTTATAATCCATTTATTCACTTTTTGAGCATAGACCTATAAAAATTTTATTTCCAACTTTCCAACATACATTTCCAACTTAAACTGTTGTAAATGTTGAATGCTTTAGAGCGACAGACTGAAGTTTGATCTCTTTTCAAAGACGACACTCAGCAGATTATTGCTGAAGTGAAAACATTTTTTAAAAAGTGAACTGAAAAGTAACAGAATTTTATGTTTATTGTTATGAAAAATAATAATTTTTTTTTATATGAAATATATATTTTCAAAAACACGTTTTACTCTAAAACTGCTAGAAAATCAAAGACATAAATTTAAACAAGTTTTGTTCCAAATTTGAGCTTGATATCTCCAGAAATGATCTTTCAGTGAGATGTTGTTCGGCTGCAGTACCAAACGCTTCCACTAGAGGAAACTCGTCTCATTCATTTCCAATGCGCTCATTTCTGACTGCGAGGAGCTCAAGTGGGACTATTTCTTTCAGGACCATTTAACCTGTTCGAATCACATCCATGATTTTGTGTGTGTGTGTGTTCACATAGCAAGTGCCGAAACCTTTACCAAGTTTCGTACCATTCCAATGAAGAAAAAAAATTCCCCCAAAAAAGACGTAAAATTTTAACCGAAGAGCACCAGAGGGTTAACCGTAACGATGCCTGAAATACAGTGAGCTCTTCATCACACGGATACAGAAACCCGTCAGGAGTTGTAAAAACATGATAATCTTTTCTCACTCAAACACATTCACGCTCTTATAAGGGGAAGCGTGTGAGTGTTTAAGAGATGCTGTTTATGAGAACAGCAGCGGCGTGTTCGACATGGAGGACTCGAGTGCATTTAATGCTTTTTTTCTGTTCTAAAAGCCTCTTTGTTCATTCATGCCTATTTTTATCTCTGTTTTTTAAGGCAAGAAGCCACAGGTGAATAGAATAAAACTGAACTGCACTGCAAAAGATGATGTTTTTCCTCTTGTTTTCCAGCACAAATATCTAAACATTCAAAAATCAAGATACATTTACTGGAAAATGTATCAAGATTAAAGTCCCCCTGTAGTCAACAATTTCATCCCTTAACACTCATGTTTGATCACCAAAATGACATATTTAAACTTTTTTTTTTTGCTTGTAAAACATGACTTCATGCCTTAAAATATCTGGACACCCTTGCCTCATTTAGTATTCGCGGTTCTATGAATATGCAAATGAGCCCCGCCTCCACTCACTCACTCAGCTCAGACGACGATCACACGTTGATCTGATTGGTTACAAGGTAGTTTGTGACGTCAGAAACATCACATCTAAACACATATATATACACTACCGGTCAAAAGTAAGATTTCAGAGTTTGTGGTGAGGAGGAATACCTCGGTCTGGACCATGTTGACCCTGCGTGACCTCAGCTCCCGCACGCAGTTGTAGATGTCGACCACGCCCTCGCGCTCCGCCATGTCCAGCATGATGTCAATCACGATGAAGCAGCCGGTTCGCCCCGCCCCCGCGCTGTGAGCCGACCAATCACAACACAGATC
>CM040822.1:757726-767726 GCA_022828995.1 Vimba vimba
TGTTTGTGAAGAGTGTTTGTAAAATGTGTTTGTAAAGAGTGTTTGTAAAGAGTGTTTGTGAAGAGTGTTTGTAAAGAGTGTTTGTGAAGTGTGTTTGTAAAAAGTGTTTGAGTGTTTGTGAAGAGTGTTTGAGTGTTTGTGAAGAGTGTTTGTAAAGTGTGTTTGTGAAGAGTGTTTGTAAAGAGTGTTTGTGAAGAGTGTTTGTAGAGTGTTTGAAAAGAGTGTTTGAGTGTTTGTAAAGAGTGTTTGTAAAGTGTGTTTGTGAAGAGTGTTTGTGAAGAGTGTTTGTAAAGAGTGTTTGTAGAGTGTTTGTGAAGAGTGTTTGAGTGTTTGTGAAGAGTGTTTGTAAAGTGTGTTTGTGAAGAGTGTTTGTAAAGAGTGCTTGTGAAGAGTGTTTGTGAAGAGTGTTTGTAAAGAGTGTTTGTGAAGTGTGTTTGTAAAAAGTGTTTGAGTGTTTGTGAAGAGTGTTTGAGTGTTTGTGAAGAGTGTTTGAGTGTTTGTGAAGAGTGTTTGAGTGTTTGTGAAGAGTGTTTGTAAAGAGTGTTTGTGAAGAGTGTTTGTAGAGTGTTTGAAAAGAGTGTTTGAGTGTTTGTAAAGAGTGTTTGTAAAGTGTGTTTGTGAAGAGTGTTTGTGAAGAGTGTTTGTAAAGAGTGTTTGTAGAGTGTTTGTGAAGAGTGTTTGAGTGTTTGTGAAGAGTGTTTGTAAAGTGTGTTTGTGAAGAGTGTTTGTAAAGAGTGCTTGTGAAGAGTGTTTGTGAAGAGTGTTTGTAAAGAGTGTTTGTGAAGTGTGTTTGTAAAAAGTGTTTGAGTGTTTGTGAAGAGTGTTTGAGTGTTTGTGAAGAGTGTTTGAGTGTTTGTGAAGAGTGTTTGTAAAGTGTGTTTGTAAAGAGTGTTTGTAAAGAGTGCTTGTGAAGAGTGTTTGTGAAGAGTGTTTGTAAAGAGTGTTTGTAAAGTGTGTTTGTAAAGAGTGTTTGTAAAGAGTGCTTGTGAAGAGTGTTTGTGAAGAGTGTTTGTAAAGAGTGTATGTGAAGTGTGTTTGTAAAAAGTGTTTGAGTGTTTGTGAAGAGTGTTTAACTGTTTGTGAAGAGTGTTTGTAAAGTGTGTTTGTAAAGAGTGTTTGTAAAGATGGTTTGTAAAGAGTGTTTGAGTGTTTGTAAAGTGTGTTTGTAAAGAGTGTTTGTAGAGTGTTTGTAAAGTGTGTTTGTGAAAAGTGTTTGTGAAGAGTGTTTGTAAAGAGTGTTTGTAGAGTGTTTGTAAAGTGTGTTTGTAAAGAGTGTTTGTGAAGAGTGTTTGTGAAGAGTGTTTGTGAAGAGTGTTTTTGAAGAGTGTTTGTAAAGAGTGTTTGTAAGAAGAGTGTTTGTGAAGAGTGTTTGTGAAGAGTGTTTGTAAAGAGTGTTTGTAAGAAGAGTGTTTGTGAAGAGTGTTTGTGAAGAGTGTTTGTAAAGAGTGTTTGTAAGAAGAGTGTTTGTGAAGAGTGTTTGTGAAGAGTGTTTGTGAAGAGTGTTTGTGAAGAGTGTTTGTGAAGAGTGTTTTTGAAGAGTGTTTGTGAAGAGTGTTTGTAAAGAGTGTTTGTGAAGAGTGTTTGTAAAGAGTGTTTGTAAGAAGAGTGTTTGTGAAGAGTGTTTGTGAAGAGTGTTTGTAAAGAGTGTTTGTAAGAAGAGTGTTTGTGAAGAGTGTTTGTGAAGAGTGTTTGTGAAGAGTGTTTTTGAAGAGTGTTTGTGAAAGTGTTTGTGAAGAGTGTTTGTAAAGAGTGTTTGTAAAGAGTGTTTGTAAAGTGTGTTTGTAAAGTGTTTGTGAAGAGTGTTTGTGAAGAGTGTTTGTGAAGAGTGTTTGTGAAGAGTGTTTTTGAAGAGTGTTTGTAAAGAGTGTTTGTGAAGAGTGTTTGTAAAGAGTGTTTGTAAAGAGTGTTTGTAAGAAGAGTGTTTGTGAAGAGTGTTTGTGAAGAGTGTTTGTAAAGAGTGTTTGTGAAGAGTGTTTGTGAAGAGTGTTTGTAAAGTGTGTTTGTAAAGTGTTTGTGAAGAGTGTTTGTGAAGAGTGTTTGTAAAGAGTGTTTGTAAGAAGAGTGTTTGTGAAGAGTGTTTGTGAAGAGTGTTTGTAAGAAGAGTGTTTGTGAAGAGTGTTTGTGAAGAGTGTTTTTGAAGAGTGTTTGTGAAAGTGTTTGTGAAGAGTGTTTGTAAAGAGTGTTTGTAAAGAGTGTTTGTAAAGTGTGTTTGTAAAGTGTTTGTGAAGAGTGTTTGTAAAGAGTGTTTGTGAAGAGTGTTTGTAAAGAGTGTTTGAGTGTTTGTAAAGTGTGTTTGTAAAGAGTGTTTGTAGAGTGTTTGTAAAGTGTGTTTGTGAAGAGTGTTTGTGAAGAGTGTTTTTGAAGAGTGTTTGATAAGAGTGTTTGTAAAGAGTGTTTGTAGAGTGTTTGTAAAGAGTGTTTGTAGAGTGTTTGTAAAGTGTGTTTGTAAAGAGTGTTTGTGAAGAGTGTTTGTGAAGAGTGTTTTTGAAGAGTGTTTGTAAAGAGTGTTTTTGAAGAGTGTTTGTAAAGAGTGTTTGTGAAGAGTGTTTGTTTGTGAAGAGTGTTTGTAAAGAGTGTTTGAGTGTTTGTAAAGAGTGTTTGTAAAGAGTGTTTGTAGAGTGTTTGTAAAGTGTGTTTGTGAAGAGTGTTTGTGAAGAGTGTTTTTGAAGAGTGTTTGATAAGAGTGTTTGTAAAGAGTGTTTGTAGAGTGTTTGTAAAGAGTGTTTGTAGAGTGTTTGTAAAGTGTGTTTGTAAAGAGTGTTTGTGAAGAGTGTTTGTGAAGAGTGTTTGTAAAGAGTGTTTGTGAAGAGTGTTTTTGAAGAGTGTTTGTAAAGAGTGTTTGTGAAGAGTGTTTTTGAAGAGTGTTTGTAAAGAGTGTTTTTGAAGAGTGTTTGTAAAGAGTGTTTGTTTGTGAAGAGTGTTTGTAAGGAGTGTTTGAGTGTTTGTAAAGTGTGTTTGTAAAGAGTGTTTGTGAAGAGTGTTTGTGAAGAGTGTTTGTGAAGAGTGTTTGTGAAGAGTGTTTTTGAAGAGTGTTTGATAAGAGTGTTTGTAAAGAGTGTTTGTAGAGTGTTTGTGAAGTGTGTTTGTGAAGAGTGTTTGTGAAGAGTGTTTTTGAAGAGTGTTTGTAAGAGTGTTTTTGAAGAGTGTTTGTAAAGAGTGTTTGTGTAGAGTGTTTGTGAAGAGTGTTTGTGTAGAGTGTTTGTGAAGAGTGTTTGTGAAGAGTGTTTGTAAAGAGTGTTTTTGAAGAGTGTTTGATAAGAGTGTTTGTAAGAGTGTTTGTAGAGTGTTTGTAAAGTGTGTTTGTAAAGAGTGTTTGTAAAGAGTGTTTGTGAAGAGTGTTTGTGAAGAGTGTTTGTGAAGAGTGTTTGTAAAGAGTGTTTTTGAAGAGTGTTTGATAAGAGTGTTTGTAAAGAGTGTTTGTAGAGTGTTTGTAAAGTGTGTTTGTAAAGAGTGTTTGTGAAGAGTGTTTGTGAAGAGTGTTTGTGAAGAGTGTTTGTGAAGAGTGTTTGTAAAGTGTGTTTGTAAAGAGTGTTTGTAAAGAGTGTTTGTGAAGAGTGTTTGTGAAGAGTGTTTTTGAAGAGTGTTTGTAAAGAGTGTTTGTGAAGAGTGTTTGTAAAGAGTTTGTAAGAAGAGTGTTTGTGAAGAGTGTTTGTGAAGAGTGTTTGTGAAGAGTGTTTGTGAAGAGTGTTTGTAAGAAGAGTGTTTGTGAAGAGTGTTTTTGAAGAGTGTTTTTGAAGAGTGTTTGTGAAGAGTGTTTGTGAAGAGTGTTTGTAAAGAGTGTTTGTAAGAAGAGTGTTTGTGAAGAGTGTTTGTGAAGAGTGTTTGTAAAGAGTGTAAGAAGAGTGTTTGTGAAGAGTGTTTGTGAAGAGTGTTTGTAAGAAGAGTGTTTGTGAAGAGTGTTTGTGAAGAGTGTTTTTGAAGAGTGTTTGTGAAAGTGTTTGTGAAGAGTGTTTGTAAAGAGTGTTTGTAAAGAGTGTTTGTAAAGTGTGTTTGTAAAGTGTTTGTGAAGAGTGTTTGTGAAGAGTGTTTGTGAAGAGTGTTTGTGAAGAGTGTTTTTGAAGAGTGTTTGTAAAGAGTGTTTGTGAAGAGTGTTTGTAAAGAGTGTTTGTAAAGAGTGTTTGTAAGAAGAGTGTTTGTGAAGAGTGTTTGTGAAGAGTGTTTGTGAAGAGTGTTTGTAAGAAGAGTGTTTGTGAAGAGTGTTTGTGAAGAGTGTTTGTGAAGAGTGTTTGTAAAGAGTGTTTGTAAAGTGTTTGTGAAGAGTGTTTGTAAAGTGTGTTTGTAAAGTGTTTGTGAAGAGTGTTTGTGAAGAGTGTTTGTAAAGAGTGTTTGTAAGAAGAGTGTTTGTGAAGAGTGTTTGTGAAGAGTGTTTGTGAAGAGTGTTTGTGAAGAGTGTTTGTAAGAAGAGTGTTTGTGAAGAGTGTTTGTGAAGAGTGTTTTTGAAGAGTGTTTGTGAAAGTGTTTGTGAAGAGTGTTTGTAAAGAGTGTTTGTAAAGAGTGTTTGTAAAGTGTGTTTGTAAAGTGTTTGTGAAGAGTGTTTGTAAAGAGTGTTTGTGAAGAGTGTTTGTAAAGAGTGTTTGAGTGTTTGTAAAGTGTGTTTGTAAAGAGTGTTTGTAGAGTGTTTGTAAAGTGTGTTTGTGAAGAGTGTTTGTGAAGAGTGTTTGTGAAGAGTGTTTGTGAAGAGTGTTTTTGAAGAGTGTTTGATAAGAGTGTTTGTAAAGAGTGTTTGTAGAGTGTTTGTAAAGAGTGTTTGTAGAGTGTTTGTAAAGTGTGTTTGTAAAGAGTGTTTGTGAAGAGGGTTTGTGAAGAGTGTTTTTGAAGAGTGTTTGTAAAGAGTGTTTTTGAAGAGTGTTTGTAAAGAGTGTTTGTGAAGAATGTTTGTTTGTGAAGAGTGTTTGTAAAGAGTGTTTGAGTGTTTGTAAAGAGTGTTTGTAAAGAGTGTTTGTAGAGTGTTTGTAAAGAGTGTTTGTGAAGAGTGTTTTTGAAGAGTGTTTGTAAAGAGTGTTTTTGAAGAGTGTTTGTAAAGAGTGTTTGTTTGTGAAGAGTGTTTGTAAGGAGTGTTTGAGTGTTTGTAAAGTGTGTTTGTAAAGAGTGTTTGTGAAGAGTGTTTGTGAAGAGTGTTTGTGAAGAGTGTTTTTGAAGAGTGTTTGATAAGAGTGTTTGTAAAGAGTGTTTGTAGAGTGTTTGTAAAGTGTGTTTGTGAAGAGTGTTTGTGAAGAGTGTTTGTGAAGAGTGTTTTTGAAGAGTGTTTGTAAAGAGTGTTTTTGAAGAGTGTTTGTAAAGAGTGTTTGTGTAGAGTGTTTGTGAAGAGTGTTTGTGTAGAGTGTTTGTGAAGAGTGTTTGTGAAGAGTGTTTGTAAAGAGTGTTTTTGAAGAGTGTTTGATAAGAGTGTTTGTAAAGAGTGTTTGTAGAGTGTTTGTAAAGTGTGTTTGTAAAGAGTGTTTGTAAAGAGTGTTTGTGAAGAGTGTTTGTGAAGAGTGTTTGTGAAGAGTGTTTGTGAAGAGTGTTTGTAAAGAGTGTTTTTGAAGAGTGTTTGATAAGAGTGTTTGTAAAGAGTGTTTGTAAAGAGTGTTTGTAAAGTGTGTTTGTAAAGAGTGTTTGTGAAGAGTGTTTGTGAAGAGTGTTTGTGAAGAGTGTTTGTGGAGAGTGTTTGTAAAGTGTGTTTGTAAGAGTGTTTGTAAAGAGTGTTTGTGAAGAGTGTTTGTGAAGAGTGTTTTTGAAGAGTGTTTGTAAAGAGTGTTTGTGAAGAGTGTTTGTAAAGAGTTTGTAAGAAGAGTGTTTGTGAAGAGTGTTTGTGAAGAGTGTTTGTAAGAAGAGTGTTTGTGAAGAGTGTTTTTGAAGAGTGTTTGTGAAGAGTGTTTGTGAAGTGTGTTTGTAAAGAGTGTTTGTAGAGTGTTTGTAAAGTGTGTTTGTAAAGTGTTTGTGAAGAGTGTTTGTAAAGTGTGTTTGTAAGAGTGTTTGTAGAGTGTTTGTAAAGTGTGTTTGTAAAGAGTGTTTTTGAAGAGTGTTTGTAAAGAGTGTTTGTGAAGAGTGTTTGTGAAGAGTGTTTGTAAAGAGTGTTTGTGAAGAGTGTTTGTGAAGAGTGTTTGATAAGAGTGTTTGTGAAGAGTGTTTGTAAAGAGTGTTTGTAAAGTGTGTTTGTAAGAAGAGTGTTTGTGAAGAGTGTTTCTAAAGAGTGTTTGTGAAGAGTGTTTGTAAAGAGTGTTTGTGAAGAGTGTTTGTAGAGTGTGTTTGTGAAGAGTGTTTGTGAAGAGTGTTTGTGAAGAGTGTTTGTAAAGAGTGTTTGTGAAGAGTGTTTGTGAAGAGTGTTTGTGAAGAGTGTTTGTAAAGAGTGTTTGTGAAGAGTGTTTGTGAAGAGTGTTTGTAGAGTGTGTTTGTGAAGAGTGTTTGTGAAGAGTGTTTGATAAGAGTGTTTGTGAAGAGTGTTTGTGAAGAGTGTTTGTGAAGAGTGTTTGTAAAGAGTGTTTGTGAAGAGTGTTTGTAAAGAGTGTTTGTGAAGAGTGTTTGTAGAGTGTGTTTGTAAAGAGTGTTTGTAAAGAGTGTTTGTGAAGAGTGTTTGTAGAGTGTGTTTGTGAAGAGTGTTTGTGAAGAGTGTTTGTAGAGTGTGTTTGTAAAGAGTGTTTGTAAAGAGTGTTTGTGAAGAGTGTTTGTAGAGTGTGTTTGTGAAGAGTGTTTGTAAAGAGTGTTTGTGAAGAGTGTTTGTAAAGAGTGTTTGTGAAGAGTGTTTGTGAAGAGTGTTTGTAAAGAGTGTTTGTGAAGAGTGTTTGTAAAGAGTGTTTGTGAAGAGTGTTTGTAAAGAGTGTTTGTGAAGAGTGTTTGTAGAGTGTGTTTGTAAAGAGTGTTTGTAAAGAGTGTTTGTGAAGAGTGTTTGTAGAGTGTGTTTGTGAAGAGTGTTTGTGAAGAGTGTTTGTAGAGTGTGTTTGTAAAGAGTGTTTGTAAAGAGTGTTTGTGAAGAGTGTTTGTAGAGTGTGTTTGTGAAGAGTGTTTGTGAAGAGTGTTTGTGAAGAGTGTTTGTAAAGAGTGTTTGTGAAGAGTGTTTGTAAAGAGTGTTTGTGAAGAGTGTTTGTAAGAGTGTTTGTGAAGAGTGTTTGTAAAGAGTGTTTGTGAAGAGTGTTTGTAAAGAGTGTTTGTAAAGAGTGTTTGTAAAGTGTGTTTGTAAAGAGTGTTTGTAAAGAGTGTTTGTGAAGAGTGTTTGTAAAGAGTGTTTGTGAAGAGTGTTTGTAAAGAGTGTTTGTAAAGAGTGTTTTTGAAGAGTGTTTGATAAGAGTGTTTGTAAAGAGTGTTTGTTTCCTCACCTTCTCCACTGCAAACGTTCTGATCACGTATTCGGACAGAAGTTGTGTTTCGATGAGCGTGACCTTGATGTCTCTGTAGATCTCGGTGTCGTCAGGCCAGTATTTACAGCACTTCACCTGAGACACAGAAACAGCCTGTGATCAGAGCTCAGGTTCGAGTCCGGCTCGCAACCTCATCAAGCCACTTCTACTACATTTAAAGTGTATTTTATAACTGATCAAATATGGCAAGTTTTGTATTTTATTTATTTATTTATGTAATGCATGTTTATTTAAAATTATTTTATTGTCATTGCACGATGAACTTGCAATACATAAATTAAATATTAGATATTTTAGAAATATTAGGGAACTCAGTATTAAATGTCAGTAAATACTGCAGTTATGAAGCAGATTTTATACACAGTGGTGATTCAAAGTGCTTTGCATAAAACCGATTTAAAAAAGGTAGATATTTCACACCTTAATCATTACTTTTAATAGTTAATTAAACATTTAAATAATTTTTTACAAACAAGTTTTGTCATTAGAATAATTAAATTTAAATAAGGTCATATGATACTGGTTACAATTAATTATTTGGAGCTTCTTATAAAATAAAATAAAAAAATAACACAAAATAAAATGAAATAAAAATAGAATAATATAAGGTAATGATAAAATGCCAGTTAGGTCTTTTTTATCCCTTTAATGAATGTGAGTTCACACACCTAACTAATTATTTCTATATTCGTGATATCAGCTAATAAATAATAAATACAAAAATAAAGATATAAAACAATTGAAGCTGTAGATAATTAAAATAATATAAAATGAATGCATTAAAAGGGAGATACAAGAAAAGTTGATGTGTAGTGCGATCAGTTTTGATATGAAAAGATATTAGATTTCTACGCTTTCTGAAGAACATGTGAATGATGCATTAAAGATCATATGGACATGAAGAATTCATCGGTGTACGCTTGAATCCTCAGAAACGCTGGAGCGAAGTGTCATGTCTGACCTTTCGTCAGTGCGATCGAGCTCAGTTTCAAATGTCACCTGATCACATTAAGTGAAAGCTTAAGCAGAGGCTCGTGATTAACAGATGTATTGATCCAGAACTCTCCGGCTAACAGATCAATACGCTGAGGATCATGAGAGAATGATGGACTCGTCCTCAACAGCATTAGCTCTCACTGATTCACTCGTCCACTGCTTTATCACTTACAACATCTGTAACCATAGCAACACAGGTGTCTGCGGTAACCAGGGTAACCACAGGTAAACGATATTAATAGGCGTGTATGTTTCTGAGAAACACTTACAGCATTTGCACCGTTTCATTTAATAACTCTAAAATGTCAAGTGATGTAACCATCTCATAAAAGCAGGTAAAAATTGGTACACCTCAATAACAAAATAAAATAAAATAAAATGATATAAAATAGAATAAAATAACACAACACAAAATAAAATAAAACACAACAAAATAAAATGATAAAATAAATTATGTAGAATGGAATAAAATAACAACACAACATAAAACAAAATGAAATAAAATAGAATAAAATAAAACAAAACAACACAACACAAAACAAAACAAAACAAAACAAAACAAAACAAAACAAAACAAAACAATAAAATAGGATAAAATAAAATAGGATAAAATAAAATAACAACACAAAATATATACAAAACAAAACAAAACAACAAAATAAAAAGAAGCCAGTTAGATATCACACACCTAACGCATTATTTTCAGAGGCGTTTTAATGATAATAGTTTTGATTGATTATTTAATGCGAAGAGTGTTAAAAGAAAACAAATCTAATCATTAAACTCCAAAGCCACTGAGCTGGACGATGACAATTGATGTACTTTACACAGTTATTGAACCGAACTGAATCAACACTGAACTGATTTCAACTGAATAATGACTGTTTACTGTCAATTTACAGCTGAATTAAATTCTGTTTGCATTATTGATTCTGTTATTCTCCTGTTATCACTGTGAATCTGTTTTAAAACAATCTGTACTGTATAAAGCGCTGTAGAAATAAAGCTGACTGAAGATTCACATCTCAAGTCAATAAACCTGCACTTCATTAATCAACACCTGTCAACCAATCAGAATGAAGAACTCAACCAAAAGTCTTTTACAGCATAGAGGTTTCCTCGTCTCCTGACGACTGTCAAATCTCTCAGGGATATAATTCACACATTAATGTTCTCATTCACACATTACACACGGATAAATGAGTTCTGCACTTCCAGATGTGACATCGATACCCGGACCGGATCAGAAGACGTCTGGAATGATCTTCAGCGTCAACTCCATTACAGTGCGTCCAACAAAACCTCATTATGTGGCAATATAATCCAGTCAGCAGAGAAACACCAGCACTAATAACTCTCACACTCTTTCCAATCCAATAGTGCACGAATAAACATACGCACAACCTATATGACAACATGATTACAAAACTCACAGAGAGAGAGAGAGAGAGAGAGAGAGAGAGAGAGAGAGAGAGAGAGAGAGAGAGAGAGAGAGACGGTATGGAAAACACTGGGAATTGTAACACTTTGAGTGCGGAAATTCAATTTTCTCCACCATCATTAAAGTGGGAATGTGATTGGAGACACACAGTGACTCCATCTGCAGATCCTCTGGGATTATATGACGGAAAAAAAACATTGCATTATTTCAGAAATTAGGATGGATTCTG
>CM040822.1:772726-777726 GCA_022828995.1 Vimba vimba
CACTCACACACTCTGACAAATGACACACATCTCAAATGATGTTTAGATACTCGTACTGGAAAACACAACAAAAATACTGAGGAAGAACATCAGTGTAAAATAAGACCTGATATTATCAGATTGTAATATTATCAGATCAGACTGATAACAATAACTAAAAACACTAATAATAAAGCAATAACAGCAGGTGCTTCTCTGAGAGTTTTACACACACCACCCTCATAATGACCGACAGCGAACGCTCGACGTGCACCTGGTGCTTCATTCCACCAATATCTTAAACTGCAAATTTCCAGGAAAAACAAATGTGCTACAAAAACTTACTGGAGAAGTTTCAGCAAAAAAGGAAAGAAAAAAAAACCTAAACAAGAGAAAACTTTATGCTGAAGTCTGAAGATTCTGCCAAAAAGGGGGAAAAACTGCACACACATCCGTATCACAAACTTCAGCTGTCAAGAGATGCTGACAGTCATTTCTGGAAACCCACTATTTTTCATCTGATGTGTGTGTGTGTGTGTGTGTGTGTGTGTGTGTCTGTGCTGCTGAATTCTCCTACAACCAGCATAATATAAAACCCACTGATAGGCAAAGTCTCTGTGTGCTCATTAATATTACATGGTAGTGACACACACACACACACTTAGTAAAATACCAAACATGATTTGAGGAATCATTCATGTCTGGAGGACAAAGACTGCATTACACTGCAAAAAAACATGTTCTTCCTAACAATAAGAACACAAATAAACTTAATTCAAATTGAAAACGTCTCAGGTTACAACTGTAACCTTGTTCCCTGAGAACACTGCATCAGAGCGCTAGGGGAACGCCTCAGCTTCATAGGAAGGAACGGTTCATGCTAAGCGAGGAAGTAACCTCAGACTTGACCCAGAGCCAGCTCAAGGGCACGGATACCACAGCCCGACTCTAGAGGGGGGTTCCTTTAAGGGACTTCGGCCCAGAGCCTATGGGCCCTAGCCTGCTACTTTCGGGGGGACCAGAGTCAACCCCCATACCAGGGAGGCTATCAAGCTTAACGCTGAAGCCAACAACCTTCATTACTCAACCACAGTCTCTAGCCAGAGACGATAGCTCCTCCGCAGTGCTATGGGAAGCGGAGGCCTCAGCAGGATGACTCTAGGAGCAGAGGAGGCCTGACACATGCTAGAGGACAGCTACAGTGCTCAGGGAGCGAGGGGGCCTAAACTGCTCTCCTTCAGAGAGAGAGAACGTTCCTCCATCTGTCCCTGAGAGGCTGCTCGTCTGGAGGCCTCAGCAGGATGACTCTAAAGGAAGAGGGGCCTGCCAGACTCACCAGAGATCTATTGGACACCGAGGTTTCCAAAACGTCAACATAGAGCTCAGGGAGCGACGGGTCTAAGAGCTACTCATGATATGAGGAAGAACCCCTTTTCATGTCACCCTGTAGCCCAAGACTGGTTGCCCACTGAAGCTAAGCAGGGCTGAGCCTGGTTAGAACCTGGATGGGAGACTCCTGGGAAAACCAGGTTGCTGCTGGAAGAGGTGTTAGAAAGGCCAGAAGGGGGCGCTCACCCTGTGGTCTGTGTGGGTCCTAACGCCCCAGTGTAGTGACGGGGACACTATACTGTCAAAGAGCACCGTCCTTCAGATGAGACGTTAAACCGAGGTCCTGACTCTCTGTGGTCATTAAAAATCCCAGAATGTCCTTCGAAAAAGAGTAGGGGTGTAACCCCAGAATCCTGGCCAAATTTTCCCAGTGGCCTCTGTCCGTCATGGTCTCCTAATCATCCCCATATACTCATTGGCTTCATCACTCTGTCTCCTCTCCACCAATAAGCTGGTGTGTGGTGGGCGTTCTGGCGCAATATGGCTGCCGTCGCATCATCCAGGTGGATGCTGCACATTGGTGGTGGTTGAGGAGATCCCCCCCTTCTATGTACAGTGCTTTGAGTGCAGAGAAAAGCGCTATATAAGCAGGATGACTCTCGAAGGAGAAGAGGCATGACACATATAGTTAGGACAGCTAGCTTGACTACCACTAGAGCTCAGGGCCTGAAAACCCCTCCTCAGAGAGGGAGGGACCACTTCTCAAGCTCTAACTGGAAGGCTGTTTGCGTTGAGGCCTCAGCAGGATGACTCTCCTAAGGGAGAGGAGGCCTACCATACCTTGCTAAGCTAAGCTCTCGCTATGCACAACACAGAGCTGAAGAAGCGAAGGGCCTAAACACAACTCTCTGAATTAAAGAGAGAGGCCTCTTCCCATGCAGAGACCAGATCTATCTGCCTGAAACTCTGGATGATGGGGGCCTCAGCATGACAACTCTCAAAATGAGAGGAAGCCTGCGACATCCTTATGTGGTTTTTCATAAATATGGCCGCTGGAGACGTACTCAGCATAACGGCCCTAGACTGAAGGGTAGTACTGGAGTCTGCATTTGGGGCGGCCTGGCTGTATAAGGGAGGCTAACACTGGAAGCCTGTCACCTTAACACACCTGCCTACTGGGAGTATAGAGGCCCAAACTTTGTGAGGCCCTGCTAAAAACTCAACCAGAGGTGAAGTACTCTGCTTACTCGACGGCTATCCGTGAATGTATCCCCGATGCCTGCCAAGTTCACCCACAGATGCCTCTCCGTGGCCACCATGGCCGCCAACGAACGTACGATCGCAGCAGCCGTCTGTTTGGTGGCCCGGAGAGCCAGGTCTGTGGTGCGGTGCAACTCAGCCACCGCGCCTGGGGTGAAACCCTGACCCTGGTCCAGGTCCCTCACGATTGTGTGCAGCGCAGCACCAGCCTGACCTGCCGCCGCGTATGCCCTGCCATTGAGACGAGACGTGGTCTAGATGGCAGGGTCGGAGCTCTTAGTGTCGATGTCTCCCCTTGCGAGAGATAGCTTGCAAACGTCTTCTCAACGGGAGGTATCGACACATACCCGTGCTCTTGCATTCCCTCCAGATTCGAATAACTGGAATGCTGGAAGCGGTGAATGCGAGCAGAGTACGGGTTCTTCCATGCCTTCAGGTCGGGGAGGAATGGAAGGCTCACCGGGGCTAGTGGGGTGTGGCCAGAGAGAAAGCGCTCCTCAAGCCTTCACCCAGACAAAGCACACATAGGTTGTGAGTGTCACCAGGTGTGAGAAACCTCTCGCACGGATCGGCACACTTCCTAAAGCGCTTGTTTCCAGCCATAATCGTAACTCACAGTGTCAGTGAAAGTCCCACATGTTCTCTAGGCGCCCCTTTTATACTTCCTGGTCGCGCTGGAGGATGACATCATGGCTGACGCCGGCCAATACGATTGTCGTGATTATACAGTGTTTCAGTCGTCAGTCATGCTCAGGCGTTCCCCTTTCGAAAGGGAACAAAATTATTGTTCTGACTCCATTGGCAGATATCTGTTCTAGTTTTAAGCAATTCCTTTTAATGCATTTTTGACTTAATATCTTCAGTCATTTTGCTTCTTCTCCAGTAAATGTATCTTGATTTAAGAATGTTTAGATATTTGTGCTGGAAAACAAGACAGAAACACTGAGTAGGAAATGAATGTAATTCTTCATGCTGGAGGTTTAAGCACTAATGAATGAGGGAGAGTTAATGTTGATTTACTCATTTCTGCTGGTTTTCCTACATTGATCTAATGACTGTGAACTCAAGCTGCTACTGAGAGTCCAGAGCTGCACTTACTGCCAGTGTGTGTGTGTGTGTGTGTGTGTGATGTTCTCTGCTGAGACCTGGAGATGCAGCTGTCAGTCCAGTTGAGCTTCACACACACACACACACACACACACACACACACACACACACACACACACACACACACACACACACACACACACACACACACACACACACACACACACACACACACACACACACACACACTCTAACTGTTGAAATTAACATTAAGACCAGTAAACGCTGTTATTGTTAGATTATGTTGAATACTGTAGTAAACTGATCCTATCGCTCTCATTAACATCTGCTATTTTCAACATAAATAATATATAAAGTCACTCTTCCTTTAACGGCTCATATTTAGCATTATTTCAGTGTCTCTCTCAGCAGAAGTGGAAGCTTTTCTTCTCATCGAGGAAAGTGATGGTCTTTTATCCAGTCAGATCTCTCTACAGTGACAGCGCTCATACATTATTCTCTTGCAAGCACACAGAGGTAAAACTCTCCCGGTTTCTCCCTGAGCGTCTCACACTCGACCCCGAGACTCGGGACCGGTTCTGATCCCACGATTCACTCACAGAAACACTGAGTCTGTCTCTCGAGTCGAGCTCAGAATGAAGAGGATGAATTATGAATTATGCATCGGGCCTGAAGTTCAGGTCCTGTCGACTCTCAATCCGTCTAAACCGATCCTTCGTTAAACCTGTTACTGCCTCACATTTACAGATAAAACGCGTTTAATGAAGTCGTGACGGAGAGATGGAGGGAATTCTGTGTGTATTTCCACAATGAAGCAGCACAACTGATGATCCTTCAGAAATCATTCTAATATGATGATTGGATGCACAAGAAACATGATTATTATCAATGTTTAAAACCATTGGAAAAATGTAGAAACATTTTTGTGATTCATTACCATTCAAACATTTGGAGTAAGAAAGAAAAACAAATGATCAAAAGTGACATTAAAGACATTTATAATGTTACAAAGATTCTATTTCAAATAAATGCTGTTCTTTTGAACTTTCGATTCATCAAAGAATCCTGGAAAATAAACTGTATCAGTTTAACTGTTTTTTTAAAATCAAAATTGCGTGATATAAAGTCAGTCTTTTTTTCCATATACTTTATAACTCACAGTTGCGACTTTATATCTCACACTTCTGAGAAAAGATGTCAGAATTACGAGATATAAAGACGCAATTATCTTTTAAAATGTTTTATTCTGTGGCGGAAACAACCTTCCATATAATATAGATTTAATTGCACATCTAAACAAATATACAGACATTTGATAAGAGTGTGTTAGTATGCAGAGAAACATGCTTGGCCCTCGTGCATGT
>CM040822.1:780226-795226 GCA_022828995.1 Vimba vimba
TGTGAGTGAGTGTGTGAGTGAGTGTGTGTGTGTGTGTGAGTGAGTGAGTGAGTGAGTGAGTGAGTGAGTGAGTGAGTGTGTGAATGAGTGTGTGAGTGATTGAGTGTGTGTGTGTGTGTGAGTGTGTGAGTGTGTGAGTTTGTGAGTGAGTGTGTGAGTGAGTGAGTGAGTGAGTGAGTGAGTGAGTGTGTGAGTGAGTGTGTGAGTGGGTAAGTGAGAGTGTGTGTGAGTGAGTGAGTGAGTGAGTGAGTGATTAAGTGAGTGAGTGAGTGTGTGAATGAGTGTGTGTGTGAGTGATTGAGTGTGTGTGTGTGTGAGTGTGAGTGTGTGTGTGTGTGTGCGTGTGTGAGTGAGTGAGTGAGTGTATGAGTGTGTGAGTGAGTGAGTGAGTGAGTGAGTGTGTGAGTGAGTGAGTGAGTGAGTGAGTGAGTGAGTGTGTGAGTGAGTGTGAGTGAATGAGTGAGTGTGTGTGAGTGAGTAAGTGTGTGTGTGAGTTTGTGAGTGGGTGCTACATGTGTCAAGATAACGTGTGTGTTTTTATCTGATCTGTAGAAATGTCGTACTATCATCGTCTCGTACAGACGCACAAAAGCACATATTTTGAAGTATTTTGACACAAATGCATCAGTCACTCAGTAGAATCTATTTAAATGTCACAGATGAATATGGACACCATGTTTCAGGACTGATAATACACACATGCAATGATGTTTCCGTAACGGTTCTTCATGCGGTTCTCGTCCTTCTTGGCCGAATCCCAGGGTGCAGACTGACCCTCGAAGAAGCTCTAAAGAGAAGAACACACAGAGAGAGAGAGAGAGAGAGAGAGAGAGAGAGAGAGAGAGAGAGAGAGAGAGAGAGAGAGAGAGAGAGAGAGAGAGATGAGAGTCCTGTACTTTAATGAAGCACAAGATCTGCTTCAGTTCTGTAAGGAAAATGCGTGAGTCCGGATCATTATTTTAGGGAACGGGACGAGGGTCGACGTCACACACTGGGGGTCAGACGCCGTTCCCTGTTTAAACAGAGAGATATTATTCCTCTCGGGTGTGTGTCCTTCAACTGTGGACGTTTCCACGCTGGGGGACGAGAAACACACACTGTCTCATCTGAGAATTTCTGAGAATCAAAAATCCTGGTGGTCGTGAAAAGAAAAAAAAGGCACAAACCCCTGCGGAGAAACGCTGGTCATCATTATTAACAAAAATAAGATCAGGAAAAACATTCACTGCATTATTTTGTCTTGTTTTCCATTTAAAAAGATCTAAACATTCTTAAATTAAGAATAACAGATGAATAATTGAAAATGCACAGTTATTATTTAACCATAAACCTCATTAAATTCGGTTTGATGCTTAGAATAATCTTCAGCTTCTTAAGAATTATTATTTTTTTAAATGAAAAACAAGACAATACTACTGAGATGTCCTGAGGTCGTTAATCAGAGGAAACACACACTGAAACCTGCTCATCATACGCAGACAAACAAACATGATCACGTGGAAATGAAGTGGAATTTCTGATGATATTCCTCATGATCATGGAATGAGTATCTTTAATTCTGGAAAAAAATGATGTTCCTCCTCAGTGTTTCTGTCTCGTTCTCCAGCACAAATATCGAAACATTCTTAAATCAAGATTCATTTACTGGAGAAGAAGCAAAATGTACCGTGTTTTAACCAGTAGCCACAACAACACAAAGTATGATAATGATAATTTCATGTACTAATTATGTGCTTTATTTAATGTTAAATGCATCCATTGTGACTTTGAATATCATTTTGTTTTACCTTACTGAAAGCGACAATGGATAATTCATCTCATATCTTGAAAATAATTAAAGGAAACAAGTGTGAACAAACAAATGTATACTAAGATTAAGATATTTAAGATTGTTTCAGTCAATCAGTATGAATTCTTAATAATGTTATAATTGACTAGACTCCACCCACACACTCTTCTGATTGGCTGTGATTTTTGATTGATTGATTGTGAGTGCAGTGCGCTTGCAGAGAGACTCCGCCCGCACGCTCTTCTGATTGGCTGTGATCTTTGATTGATTGATTGATTGTGAGTGCAGTTCGCTTGCAGAGAGACTCCGCCCGCACGCTCTTCTGATTGGCTGTGATCTTTGATTGATTGGTTGCGAGTGCAGTGAGCTTGCAGAGAGACTCCGCCCGCACACTCTTCTGATTGGCTGTGATATTTGATTGATTGGTTGCGAGTACAGTGCGCTTGCAGAGAGACTCCTCCCATACGCTCTTCTGATTGGCTGTGATCTTTGATTGATTGGTTGTGAGTGCAGTGAGCTTGCAGAGAGACTCCGCCCGCACACTCTTCTGATTGGCTGTGATATTTGATTGATTGGTTGCGAGTACAGTGCGCTTGCAGAGAGACTCCTCCCACACGCTCTTCTGATTGGCTGTGATATTTGATTGATTGGTAGCGAGTACAGTGCGCTTGCAGAGAGACTCCGCCCGCACGCTCTTCTGATTGGCTGTGATCTTTGATTGATTGGTTGCGAGGGCAGTGCGCTTGTAGAGAGACTCCGCCCGCACGCTCTTCTGATTGGCTGTGATCTTTGATTGATTGGTTGCGAGTACAGTGCGCTTGCAGAGAGACTCCGCCCGCACGCTCTTCTGATTGGCTGTGATATTTGATTGATTGGTTGTGAGTGCAGTGCCCTTGCAGAGAGACTCCGCCCGCACGCTCTTCTGATTGGCTGTGATCTTTGATTGATTGGTTGCGAGGGCAGTTCGCTTGCAGAGAGACTCCGCCCGCACGCTCTTCTGATTGGCTGTGATCTTTGATTGATTGGTTGCGAGTACAGTGTGCTTGCAGAGAGACTCCGCCCGCACGCTCTTCTGATTGGCTGTGATCTTTGATTGATTGGTTGTGAGGGTAGTGCGCTTGCAGAGAGACTCCGCCCACACGCTCTTCTGATTGGCTGTGATCTTTGATTGATTGATTGTGAGTGCAGTGCGCTTGCAGAGAGACTCCGCCCGCACGCTCTTCTGATTGGCTGTGATCTTTGATTGATTGATTGTGAGTGCAGTGCGCTTGTAGAGAGACTCCACCCACACACTCTTCTGATTGGCTGTGATTTTTGATTGATTGGTTGCGAGGGCAGTGCGCTTGCAGAGAGACTCCGCCCACACGCTCTTCTGATTGGCTGTGATCTTTGATTGATTGATTGTGAGTGCAGTGCGCTTGCAGAGAGACTCCGCCCGCACGCTCTTCTGATTGGCTGTGATCTTTGATTGATTGATTGTGAGTGCAGTGCGCTTGCAGAGAGACTCCGCCCGCACGCTCTTCTGATTGGCTGTGATCTTTGATTGATTGGTTGCGAGGGCAGTTCGCTTGCAGAGAGACTCCGCCCGCACGCTCTTCTGATTGGCTGTGATCTTTGATTGATTGGTTGCGAGTACAGTGCGCTTGCAGAGAGACTCCGCCCGCACGCTCTTCTGATTGGCTGTGATCTTTGATTGATTGATTGTGAGTGCAGTGCGCTTGCAGAGAGACTCCGCCCGCACGCTCTTCTGATTGGCTGTGATCTTTGATTGATTGATTGTGAGTGCAGTGCGCTTGCAGAGAGACTCCGCCCGCACGCTCTTCTGATTGGCTGTGATCTTTGATTGATTGGTTGCGAGGGCAGTTCGCTTGCAGAGAGACTCCGCCCGCACGCTCTTCTGATTGGCTGTGATCTTTGATTGATTGGTTGCGAGTACAGTGCGCTTGCAGAGAGACTCCGCCCGCACGCTCTTCTGATTGGCTGTGATCTTTGATTGATTGGTTGCGAGGGCAGTGCGCTTGTCGAGAGACTCCGCCCGCACGCTCTTCTGATTGGCTGTGATCTTTGATTGATTGGTTGCGAGTACAGTGCGCTTGCAGAGAGACTCCGCCCGCACGCTCTTCTGATTGGCTGTGATATTTGATTGATTGGTTGTGAGGGCAGTTCGCTTGCAGAGAGACTCCGCCCGCACGCTCTTCTGATTGGCTGTGATCTTTGATTGATTGGTTGCGAGTACAGTGCGCTTGCAGAGAGACTCCGCCCGCACGCTCTTCTGATTGGCTGTGATCTTTGATTGATTGATTGTGAGTGCAGTGCGCTTGCAGAGAGACTCCGCCCGCACGCTCTTCTGATTGGCTGTGATCTTTGATTGATTGATTGTGAGTGCAGTGCGCTTGCAGAGAGACTCCGCCCGCACGCTCTTCTGATTGGCTGTGATCTTTGATTGATTGGTTGCGAGGGCAGTTCGCTTGCAGAGAGACTCCGCCCGCACGCTCTTCTGATTGGCTGTGATCTTTGATTGATTGGTTGCGAGTACAGTGCGCTTGCAGAGAGACTCCGCCCGCACGCTCTTCTGATTGGCTGTGATCTTTGATTGATTGGTTGCGAGGGCAGTGCGCTTGTAGAGAGACTCCGCCCGCACGCTCTTCTGATTGGCTGTGATCTTTGATTGATTGGTTGCGAGTACAGTGCGCTTGCAGAGAGACTCCGCCCGCACGCTCTTCTGATTGGCTGTGATTTTTGATTGATTGGTTGTGAGTGCAGTGCCCTTGCAGAGAGACTCCGCCCGCACGCTCTTCTGATTGGCTGTGATCTTTGATTGATTGGTTGCGAGGGCAGTTCGCTTGCAGAGAGACTCCGCCCGCACGCTCTTCTGATTGGCTGTGATCTTTGATTGATTGGTTGCGAGTACAGTGCGCTTGCAGAGAGACTCCGCCCGCACGCTCTTCTGATTGGCTGTGATCTTTGATTGATTGGTTGTGAGGGTAGTGCGCTTGCAGAGAGACTCCGCCCACACGCTCTTCTGATTGGCTGTGATCTTTGATTGATTGATTGTGAGTGCAGTGCGCTTGCAGAGAGACTCCGCCCGCACGCTCTTCTGATTGGCTGTGATCTTTGATTGATTGATTGTGAGTAGAGTGCGCTTGTAGAGAGACTCCACCCACACACTCTTCTGATTGGCTGTGATTTTTGATTGATTGGTTGCGAGGGCAGTGCGCTTGCAGAGAGACTCCGCCCACACGCTCTTCTGATTGGCTGTGATCTTTGATTGATTGATTGTGAGTGCAGTGCGCTTGCAGAGAGACTCCGCCCGCACGCTCTTCTGATTGGCTGTGATCTTTGATTGATTGATTGTGAGTGCAGTGCGCTTGCAGAGAGACTCCGCCCGCACGCTCTTCTGATTGGCTGTGATCTTTGATTGATTGGTTGCGAGGGCAGTTCGCTTGCAGAGAGACTCCGCCCGCACGCTCTTCTGATTGGCTGTGATCTTTGATTGATTGGTTGCGAGTACAGTGTGCTTGCAGAGAGACTCCGCCCGCACGCTCTTCTGATTGGCTGTGATCTTTGATTGATTGGTTGTGAGGGTAGTGCGCTTGCAGAGAGACTCCGCCCACACGCTCTTCTGATTGGCTGTGATCTTTGATTGATTGATTGTGAGTGCAGTGCGCTTGCAGAGAGACTCCGCCCGCACGCTCTTCTGATTGGCTGTGATCTTTGATTGATTGATTGTGAGTGCAGTGCGCTTGCAGAGAGACTCCGCCCGCACGCTCTTCTGATTGGCTGTGATCTTTGATTGATTGGTTGCGAGGGCAGTTCGCTTGCAGAGAGACTCCGCCCGCACGCTCTTCTGATTGGCTGTGATCTTTGATTGATTGGTTGCGAGTACAGTGCGCTTGCAGAGAGACTCCGCCCGCACGCTCTTCTGATTGGCTGTGATCTTTGATTGATTGGTTGTGAGGGTAGTGCGCTTGCAGAGAGACTCCGCCCACACGCTCTTCTGATTGGCTGTGATCTTTGATTGATTGATTGTGAGTGCAGTGCGCTTGCAGAGAGACTCCGCCCGCACGCTCTTCTGATTGGCTGTGATCTTTGATTGATTGATTGTGAGTGCAGTGCGCTTGCAGAGAGACTCCACCCACACACTCTTCTGATTGGCTGTGATTTTTGATTGATTGGTTGCGAGGGCAGTGCGCTTGCAGAGAGACTCCGCCCACACGCTCTTCTGATTGGCTGTGATCTTTGATTGATTGATTGTGAGTGCAGTGCGCTTGCAGAGAGACTCCGCCCGCACGCTCTTCTGATTGGCTGTGATCTTTGATTGATTGGTTGTGAGGGCAGTGCGCTTGCAGAGAGACTCCGCCCGCACGCTCTTCTGATTGGCTGTGATCTTTGATTGATTGATTGTGAGTGCAGTGCGCTTGCAGAGAGACTCCACCCACACACTCTTCTGATTGGCTGTGATTTTTGATTGATTGGTTGCGAGGGCAGTGCGCTTGCAGAGAGACTCCGCCCACACGCTCTTCTGATTGGCTGTGATCTTTGATTGATTGATTGTGAGTGCAGTGCGCTTGCAGAGAGACTCCGCCCGCACGCTCTTCTGATTGGCTGTGATCTTTGATTGATTGATTGTGAGTGCAGTGCGCTTGCAGAGAGACTCCGCCCGCACGCTCTTCTGATTGGCTGTGATCTTTGATTGATTGGTTGTGAGGGCAGTGCGCTTGCAGAGAGACTCCGCCCGCACGCTCTTCTGATTGGCTGTGATCTTTGATTGATTGATTGTGAGTGCAGTGCGCTTGCAGAGAGACTCCGCCCGCACGCTCTTCTGATTGGCTGTGATCTTTGATTGATTGGTTGCGAGGGCAGTTCGCTTGCAGAGAGACTCCGCCCGCACGCTCTTCTGATTGGCTGTGATCTTTGATTGATTGGTTGCGAGTACAGTGCGCTTGCAGAGAGACTCCGCCCGCACGCTCTTCTGATTGGCTGTGATCTTTGATTGATTGGTTGTGAGGGTAGTGCGCTTGCAGAGAGACTCCGCCCACACGCTCTTCTGATTGGCTGTGATCTTTGATTGATTGATTGTGAGTGCAGTGCGCTTGCAGAGAGACTCCGCCCGCACGCTCTTCTGATTGGCTGTGATCTTTGATTGATTGATTGTGAGTGCAGTGCGCTTGCAGAGAGACTCCGCCCGCACGCTCTTCTGATTGGCTGTGATCTTTGATTGATTGGTTGCGAGGGCAGTTCGCTTGCAGAGAGACTCCGCCCGCACGCTCTTCTGATTGGCTGTGATCTTTGATTGATTGGTTGCGAGTACAGTGCGCTTGCAGAGAGACTCCGCCCGCACGCTCTTCTGATTGGCTGTGATCTTTGATTGATTGGTTGTGAGGGTAGTGCGCTTGCAGAGAGACTCCGCCCACACGCTCTTCTGATTGGCTGTGATCTTTGATTGATTGATTGTGAGTGCAGTGCGCTTGCAGAGAGACTCCGCCCGCACGCTCTTCTGATTGGCTGTGATCTTTGATTGATTGATTGTGAGTGCAGTGCGCTTGCAGAGAGACTCCACCCACACACTCTTCTGATTGGCTGTGATTTTTGATTGATTGGTTGCGAGGGCAGTGCGCTTGCAGAGAGACTCCGCCCACACGCTCTTCTGATTGGCTGTGATCTTTGATTGATTGATTGTGAGTGCAGTGCGCTTGCAGAGAGACTCCGCCCGCACGCTCTTCTGATTGGCTGTGATCTTTGATTGATTGGTTGTGAGGGCAGTGCGCTTGCAGAGAGACTCCGCCCGCACGCTCTTCTGATTGGCTGTGATCTTTGATTGATTGATTGTGAGTGCAGTGCGCTTGCAGAGAGACTCCACCCACACACTCTTCTGATTGGCTGTGATCTTTGATTGATTGGTTGTGAGGGTAGTGCGCTTGCAGAGAGACTCCGCCCACACGCTCTTCTGATTGGCTGTGATCTTTGATTGATTGATTGTGAGTGCAGTGCGCTTGCAGAGAGACTCCGCCCGCACGCTCTTCTGATTGGCTGTGATCTTTGATTGATTGATTGTGAGTGCAGTGCGCTTGCAGAGAGACTCCGCCCGCACGCTCTTCTGATTGGCTGTGATCTTTGATTGATTGGTTGTGAGGGCAGTGCGCTTGCAGAGAGACTCCGCCCGCACGCTCTTCTGATTGGCTGTGATTATTGTTCTTTTCAGCAAAAAATCACTCAATTGTGATATTTTTCTGAAAAAATACTTAATATCTTCAGTCATTTTGCTTCTCCAGTAAATGTATCTTGATTTAAAAATGTTTATATATTTTTACAAGACAAAAATACTGAGGAAAAGATTTGTTTGTAGTGAAACCCTTACAACTCGGCGACGGCACTGATTCTACAGATGAATTGAATGCTGTTTCTGTTCAGTTCTTCAAATGATTCACTGCAGATTAATATGCACATTTCATGCAACTTCTCTTCATAATTAAGCAGAAACAAAAGGTTTTTATGTTCATCTATGTGATCATATTGTGCTTATACTGTGTTGGATGAGCTCTACTGATCTATTTGAGAGGAAATGTCTAGAATAATCGATAAACCCAGTTGTTTTTTCTTCTTTCAACTCAACACAGTAGAAATATCTTCTAATTAGACGAGTTCCTCTGTTCTCTCCCTTCGGAGTCAAACTGTTATTCATTTATTGGAGAAGAAGAGTGTTTTGACATGAACTCAACCAGATAAATGACGACAGCTTCCTTTGACCATGTGACTCCTCAGAGACGAATAATTAATCTGCTTTCCCATCAATAATTCATGCTGGAAAACTTCACTAACCATATATTATATCTAATGGAGTTCATTTGCATGATTGGCATTTTAGAAGCTAAATATCATCTTTTCATTTTATTTCATTCATTTGACTTCTGGATTTCCAATAAAAATGATTTGAGAATTATAAATCTATTCAAAAATTATATAAAACTATTAAACAACTCTATAAAACAATTCATAAAGGACTATGTGGTGATCTGGAGCATGAAAACACGTTGATAGAGTTTACAAAAACAACAAAACAAGGAGCTACTACTCGTTTAAATAAAAAAATATAATAAATATATATAAAAAATATGATATATGATATAATACACACACACATGTATATATATCGTGTACACACATCATCATCACATCATCACATCATCATCAGTGTCTCTCAGTTAAAAGGAACCAAACAAAGTCTTACCTCATTGATCTGCTCCACAGAGAACAACAGAACCAGAAGAGAGAGACACAGTGTGTAAGTCAACAGAGACAGAACTACTTGTGCACAATACACACACTCACTCACTCACTCACATGCTCACGCTCGCTCACTCACTCACTCACTCACTCACTCACTCACTCACTCACTCACTCACTCACTCACTGTCTCACACACACACACACACACACACACACACACACACACACACACACACACTCACACACACACACTCACTCACTCACATGCTCATGCTCATGCTCACTCACTCACTCACTCACTCACTCACTCACTCACTCACAGTCTCACACACACACACACACACACACACACACACACACACACACACACACACACACACACACACACACACACACACACACACACACACACACACACACACACACACTCACTCACTCAGCCACCCACCCACCCACCCACTCACCCACTCACTCACTCACTCACACACACACACTCACTCACTCACATGCTCATGCTCATGCTCACTCACTCACTCACTCACTCACTCACTCACTCACTCACAGTCTCACACACACACACACACACACACACACACACACACACACACACACACACACACACACACACACACACACACACACACACACACACACACACACACACTCACTCACTCAGCCACCCACCCACCCACCCACTCACCCACTCACTCACTCACTCACACACACACACTCACTCACTCACTCACTCACTCACATATAATTGTCACTCACACTAAATTGTAATATGGACTCATGCATTTTCTGTAAAGCTGCTTTGAAATGATGTGTGTTGTGAAAAGCACTATACAAATAAAAGTTTTTAGTTTAGTTTAGTTTTATTTTATACACAGTATTATATCCACGACTCATGAAGTGATTCCAGGTGTTTCAAGAACTGTAACATTCTTGACAAAAACAGTAATTGAGTGGGAAAAGAATATGAATCCAGTGTCCAGTGAATCCATCAGTGTAGAAGCACGCGTGAGTGTGTGTGTGTGTCGCAGTGCATGCTGGGATAGCTGAGGTCTCACATCAGTGTAGAAGCACGCATGAGAGTGTGTGTGTGTCGCAGTGCATGCTGGGATAGCTGAGGTCTCACATCAGTGTAGAAGCACGCGTGTGTGTGTGTGCGTGTGTGTGTGTGTGTGCCGCAGTGCATGCTGGGATAGCTGGTCTCACCTCGTACTCCTCCTTGAAGCCGTAGCCCTCGGCACACTTCATCTGTGTGATGTGTTGCAGGAGATCGGCCACACGGATGGCGGGATGAAGCTGAGCCGTCTGATACGGCACGTCCACGGCCTCACGCTTGCGCAGAGAGTGTGTGTGCGACGTGTGTGTGTGTGTGTGCGACTGCACCAGGCTGCTGGTGTCGCTGGTCAGGGTTTGAGTCTCGTCTGCAACACAAGACAGAAAACACACACGCTTAAGAGCTGAGAACACACTCGCTCACACTTCCTTTTACAGTGACTGCAGGAACACACACACGTGTCCAAACGACTTTAAACGAGTAGTCTTCAAATACAGAAATAATTCAGAAAAAAATGAAAATGCATAGTTTATTCCAAACCTGCACACTGTGGTTTTAGGAAGACTTTACAACTGTCTGTTAACATGAACTAAACACTTCTAATGCATTTATTAATCTTTGTTTATTTCAACCAGCGTTATTTTAATATCATTAAGATACAATTATAGTTTTTATTAATATTTTGAGTTGTTTTTTATTTTTATATGTTCCATTTAAATTTTTTGTTGTGAGTCTTTTGTCATTTTATGTCATGTCTATACAGTTTTAGTTATTTTAGTACATCAAGCTAAACTGTATGCAAATGAGAAATGTTGCCTTGGCGAATATGTTTTTGTAAACAAAAATTTTAAAATAGAAAAAACAGACAACTAATAACTAAGTGCATTCAATTCTAAATTAAAAGTATAATTAAAAAATATAATAAATAATAACTAAATCATTTATTTTAATAAAAATAGAATTTATAAATAAAAAAATATAAATATTTCTATAAATATATATAAATAGAAATTATAAAATGTTAAAAAATATAATAAATAATCAAATAAATAAATGGATGAATAAATGAAAAACAATATTATATATTTTAGAATATATACACACACACACACACACACTCACTCACTCACTCACTCACTCACTCACTCACTCGCACAATCACACATTCGCACACACACACACACACTCACTCATTCACTCACTCACTCACTCACACTCACTCACTCACTCACTCACACTCACTCGCACACACACACACTCACTCACTCACTCACTCGCACACTCACTCACACACTCACTCACTCGCACAATCACACATTCGCACACACACACACACACTCACTCACTCACTCACTCACTCACTCACTCACACATACACACTCACTCACTCCCACACACACTCACTCACTCACTCACTCACTCACTCACTCACTCACTCACTCACTCACTCACTCACTCACACACACACTCACACACACACTCGCACATACTCACTCACACTCACACTCACACACTCGCACACACACACACACACACTCACTCACTCCCTCACTCATTCGCACACACTCACACACTCACTCACACACACTCACTCACTCACACTCACTCACTCACTCTCGCACACACTCACTCACTTGCACACACTCTCACTCACTCACTCACTCACTCACTCACTCACTCACTCACTCACTCACTCACACATACTCACTCACACTCACTCACTCACTCTCGCACACACTCACTCACTTGCACACACACACTCACTCACTCACACTCACTCACTCACTCTCGCACACACTCACTCACTTGCACACACTCACTCACTCACTAACTCACACACACACACTCACTCACACATACTCACTCGCACACACACGCACGCACTCACTCACTCACTCACTCACTCACTCACTCACTCACTCACTCGCTCACTCGCTCACTCGCACACACTCACTCATAAAATTATAAAATAAAAATGTTAAAAATTATAATAATCAAATAAATAAATGGATGAATAAATGAAAAATAATATTATATATTTTATAATATATAAATAATATTATTTATTGTTTTATTATATTAAGTTATAAAAATGCAAAAAATATATAATAATGTTTTTATACTTTTATATTTTTTTCAGTTAATGTTTGTTTTATGGTTTTAGTTTTAGTTACCTATATTAATAACCCTGATTTCAACATTTACTAATGCATTATTAAAATCAAAAGTTAATATTATTTAATAGACCTGAGCTAATGAACAGTTTTGTACAGTTTATTTGTAACAAAGATTAATAAATACTGTAGCAAAATGTATTGCTCATAGATACTGCCAGTTATGACACCTTACTAAAAGTGTTACCGCGATTTTATTCTGTGCCATAGATGATTCCTAAACAAATCATAACAGTAAATCATATGACTGCTGAAAAAAAACAAAAAAACAGTGAAAACCAGCCTAAGCTGGTCTTATTGCAGCTGGTTTGAGGTGGTTTTCGGTGGTTAGCTAAAAAGTGGTTTAAAACCAGCTTGTTAAATTAGCTTAGACTGGTTTTATTTGTTTTTCAGTGAGAAAGAGACTGAAATTCAAGCCGTTATTCACTGAAAATGCAGAAATGTAACAGAAAAACAACAGTTTACAGGGTTGGAACAACATGAGAGCGAATAAATAATGACAAAACTCACATTTTGATTAATTAAGGCAAGACTTCAGGTGAATAAGTGATACAAGTAATTAATAAATAAAACATTTAACTAATAGACATCACCATACTTCCACAGCTGATTAATTACTTTAAGAATTGCAGATTACACGTTTTCTGAAATGTCATGTTTGAATATGCAAATGAGGTTATATCTAATTAAATATGCACAAATTTGCATACATTTCCAGAACGGAAATCTGAGCAGTGGATAAAGCAAGGATCATGTTTGATTTTGTTGACATATTATTAGTTTTGGATTTAAAAACTAGAGGTATGTCGCATTTCGTGGAAGGATAGTGATACTGCATAAAAAAGGCCTTAAAAACGGTTTAGAAGAGAATAAACACAACCCTATGTATTTATTTGATACAGTAACTTCAATTTCTCTTTATGAATTTCTTTACTTGCAGGATAAAGTATTTTGGATGTTTTCTTTCCACTAATATATGCATTAGAGCAGTGTTTTTGCTTGTCGTCTTGCCTTAATCATCTCTATCTTCTCATGCTCTCAGTCAGTGTAAAAGAAAGCGCTTGATCGATTCCCATTCATTGGCAATGGATGGATCATGACACGACGTTGCAGGAAGGGGTGGATGAGTGGATGTGGAGGGAGGGATCGATTGACTGCCCCGTTCGTCCATTCGTTCGTGAAATATCACGTGCATCGTTCCTGCATAATTTGACTGAAACACGGCTAAGATCGGCCTGTGTCCCTGTTCGGCCCTGATCTGAGATCTGCTGAGATTCAGTGATGGGTGCTGTCAATCAACAGCAAAGCATGAGTGGAATGAGTGATGACGGATGATCAAAAGCCACACGGCGAATCACAACTACCCAAAGCAAAGAAAGTAGAAGCACGATGGCGAACACACACACACACACACACACATGGGGAGGACGGGTGACGCTGTAACGCGTGTCTACGTCCATGCAGCTCAGGGAGAAACACACAAGCTCTGTCACGCTCATGAACTTACCATTAATGGGGACTTTTTAAGCAGATACATTAGAGGTAAACGTGAGAAGAGAGAGAGAGAGAGAGAGAGAGAGAGAGAGAGAGAGAGAGAGGGAGAGAGAGAGGGAGAGAGAGAAAGGAGACAGGGTATAAGCAACAATACACCAAAGAGAACGAGCTCTGATCAGTCGAGGGCGTTCGAGGGGTTATGGGACTCAAATCACAATGAAGGAGAAAAATGAATTTCAAATAAAGCAGAAAAAAGAGAGAAATGCAAATAAAAGTGGTAAGATGATGAACATTAACATCGCTTCATGTTGATCTGCAGAGCAGCGGCGTGCCTCACACGACATCGACGGAGTGGCTAAGGTCAAAGGTCACGGACGCTACCGTAGGTCATCTGTCAAATTAACCTCAACCTTAAAAATAATAAAGATGAAGATGAACATGATCTGTGCTGAACTCGTGTGTTTTGTGCTGCGGATTACTGGCTTGGGAAATACAATAAATGCAGTTAATTTAGTTATAGTTCAAAATATAATAAATCATTTTAATTATAATAAAAAATATTATAAAAAAGGAAAAAAAAAATAAGGTATTCAAAAAGCAAAAAAAAAAAAAAAAGAATAAAAAGGAGAAAGATAAGTTAAAAAAAATAGAAAAACAGAAATATAATAAATGCATTAAACAATAAATTAAAGTTATAATAAATTAAATATTAATTGTATTTATTATAATTTAGTAAAATAGAAAAATAGACATGGTAAATGCATCAAATTCTATCTTAAAAATATAATAAAATATAAAATATTTATGTATTAAATAAACCAATTAAAAATGTATGATTTACTAATGTTAACTTATAAAAATGGAAAAATATATAGTGCATTAAAGTATTAATTAAAATTAAAATAAATAATAAAAGTTATAGAAAAAGAAATATACTAACAAATATAAATTTAAATGATATAAAGAAATATATAAATTAATTATATATTAAATTAACAAATTATACAAAATAGAAAAACAATAAATAAATGCATTACATTCTAAATTAAATGTAAAAATAATTAAAATAATAATAATTAAAATAAATGAATGAATAAATAAACTAACAAATGAAAATCAAAAATAATAAATATTATTTGTTATCAATATTATTATTTATTTAATAATATTAAGTTATATATATATATATATATATAAATACATTTATTAAAATATTTTTGTTTAATAAAAAATAAATAATAAAAGTTATA
>CM040822.1:802539-810039 GCA_022828995.1 Vimba vimba
AAACACATGATCATGTCCTGTTCCTCCAGCAGCGGATCAACACCAGTGACACGAGCCTCTGATACACCAGTCGCTTCGGATAGAAACGCTTGACGTAATTAATCACAGGGCTGCCAACTTTTGAGTTTAGCTCGGAGTGAGATTTTTTTTTCGGGGTGGGGGGGGGGGGGGGTATGATGTCAAAACAAATATTGCATCACAATAAGTGTAATTGTGATTGTCAAAACATTTGGTAACTAAATTGAAGTTTAGTGACAACATGTTACAATGTTTAAATTGTACAATGACTGGTCGGATCCAGTTTTTATTATTGCTTGACAAAAATTTCAAGATTTCAATTCCATTCTTGTGATCTGATTCCGATTTTGATTCAATATTGACTAATTTGGATACATGTTTACTTTAAATTTTATTTAAAAAAATAATCTCACCTGATGCTGTAAACAGAGGGCCCAATCTGCTGGTATTATTAAAGGTTAAAAATAACAAATTAAATTAAATATAATGTAGTTTTTCTTATAATAACAATTATTTAATAACATAAGTAAAAATATAATAAATATGTAATATAGTGCACAGCAAAATCTCCTCTCTAGCTATTATTTCTATTCAATTAACATGCTATGGTCATTAAATGGCTTTCCTGAGGTAAATGTGGTTGAAAAACACTAATTGGTCGATATTATGAATACTTTCGGTAAGTTGTACTGCATCTTTAAATAAAAAAGTAACAGATGATCGGTTCACGTGCACTTGAACTGAGGCGCTCAGCGATCTGTCACATTTACAAGCACCATTTTGTCTGAATTTCGTAATAAAATTGACGCAATCTAAGAGCTGAGAATTAGTTTAATATTAAAAGTTTGCTCCGCAATTTTTCTGTGCGTGAGAAAATGGTCGTGTGGCGTGAGAGCGTGTGGAAAGTGTCAGTGCGTGAGAGTTGGCAGCCCTGTAATCATTTCTGTATCTTACATGGCAAAAAAAAAACAAGACATATTTTCTAGAAATATGTTTTACTTTCTTAGATTTCAATTTTTGCAGTATGGAGAAGCAAAAAGACTGAAGATATTAAGTCTTGTTTTATGAAAAAACAGATCAAAATGAAGTGAGTTTGAGTTTAAAACAAGAACTAACATCCGTCAGTGGAGTCAGAACAATAAAACAGAGAGGAAACAAGATTATTATTCTGACCCCGATATTTGTTCTGAACAGTAAATAATAAAATCTTGTTTTGCAGTGAACGATGTCGACTGGCGTCTCATTGCAGTATAAACGTGTGTGTGTGTGTGTGTGTGTGTCTACTCTACACGGTGTTGTGGACTAACAGAGATATAAAGTTAATTGTTTGAATCAGCGCTGATTAAAGGCTCATCAGATAATCGGGATCGATGAGGTCACGCAGCTGTCCGTGTGTGTGTGTGTGTGTGTGTGTGTGTAAAGCTCCTGCAGAGACGGGGACATGAGGACACGCCAGGAGCATCTGTGTGTGTGACGAGTGTGTGTGACAGATGCTTTATCAACTCAACAATCACTCAGACGAGTGTGTGTGGAAGGGATTTACATTCACTAGAAGATCCTCAGTGTTTCTGTCTCGTCCTCCAGCACTAACATCTAAACACTCTGAAATCAAGATTCATTTACTGGAGAAGAAGCAACATTACTGAAGATATTAAGTTAAAAAAAATTGTTAAAATGAAGTGAGTTTGGAGTCAGAAAAATAATCTTAATTCAGAAGAGAAAACTTTTTCACTCCATTGACGGATATTTTGTTCTTGTTGAACATTTTTCAGAAAACAGTTCTTAATATCTTCAGTGATTTTGCTTCTTCTCCAGTAAATGAATCTTGATTTAAGAATGTGTAGATATTTGTGCTGGAGAACAAATGTAAAAGTGTAATGAATTTAATTATATGACACTGCAGAATCTATTTTATATAATTTTTTATAAGTCACAACAAAAGTTTTGTTAATAAAGCGCTCAGGGATTCAACAAGGACATGAGTAACTATAGTTCAGAGCAGTCGCAGAGTGTCAGAGACAGAGTCACACCTGATCTTTCTTTATTTTGTGATAATTATATAACATTATCACTCATACACTGTTGGGTAAGATGTACGGATATACAGTTTGTACAGTTTAAAAATCATTTTGTCTATTAAATGTCCCCATAACAATGTGAGTGTGTGTGTGTGTGTGTGAGTGAGTGAGTGAGTGAGTGAGTGAGTGAGTGAGTGAGTGAGTGAGAGTGAGGTGAGTGAGTGAGTGAGTGAGTGAGTGTGAGTGAGTGAGTGGAGTGTGTGTGTGTGTGTGTGTGAGAGTGAGTAAGTATGTGAGTGAGTGAGTGTGTGTGTGTGTGTGTGTGTGTGTGTGTGTGTGTGAGTGTGTGTGTGTGTGTGTGTGTGTGTGTGTGTGTGTGAGTGAGTAAGTGTGTGTGTGAGTGAGTGAGTGTGTGTGTGTGTGTGTGTGTGTGTGTGTGTGTGTGAGTGAGTAAGTGTGTGTGTGTGAGTGAGTGTGTGTGTGTGTGTGTGTGTGTGTGAGAGTGAGTAAGTGTGTGTGTGAGTGTGTGTGTGTGTGTGTGTGTGTGTGTGTGTGCGTGTGTGTGTGAGTGAGTGAGTGAGTGAGTGAGTGAGTGTGTGTGTGTGTGTGTGTGTGTGTGTGTGTGTGTGTGTGTGTGTGTGTGTGTGTGTGTGTGTGTGTGTGTGTGTGTGTGTGTGTGTGTGTGAGTGAGTGAGTGAGTGTGTGTGTGTGTGTGAGTCTCACAGCGTCCGTTGAGGTTGTGTGTGTCCATGAAGGACAGCGCCTCGTCACAGTTGGTCCCCTGTTCAGTGTAACTCTTGTCCATGGAGTTCACCATCACCGTCATCTCCTGCCTCGTGCTCAGCGTCTCCTTACGCTTCTTCGCCAGCTTCCTGAACACCACATTCACGGTTATTAGTACAGCGCTCTTCACAACACACATCATATCAAAGCAGCTTTACAGAGAATGCTAAAAGTCCACAATACATTTTACAGTGTTCTGTTATCAGAGGAAACTGTCTAAGTTATGCATTTCAGAAATGTACAAAATCACAGTTAACGTCGAGGATGAAAATAGCCGAATTAGCAATACGATACGCTAATCTGAGAGGAAACACACGGGCTACACACACACACACACTGCAGGAATGTTTCATCGTTTAATTCTAGATTCTGTTTCACATAATAATGAAACTTTCTGAACACAGTGAAGGAAAATCGGTGCATGATTTACTTTTAACCATTTTCCCCATTTTTACAATTAATTACAAAGAAGTGTCAAGTAACATTGAATTAAGCATAAAAAAACTGAATAGTATGTTCATGCACTGCGATGAGCCAAATTGAGTATTGATAAAACTCAGTTCAGTATTGATTCAGTTCAGTTCAGTGTTGATTCAATTCCATTCAGTATTGATTTAATTCAGTTCAGTGTTGATTCAGTTCAGTTCAGTGTTGATTCAGTTCAGTTCAGTTCAGTGTTGATTCAGTTTAGTTCAATGTTGATTCAATTCAGTTCAGTGTTGATTCAATTCAGTTCAGTATTGATTCAATTCAGTTCAGTATTGATTTAATTCAGTTCAGTGTTGATTCAGTTCAGTTTTGTTTCAATTTAGTTCAGTGTTGATTCAATTCAGTTCAGTGTTGATTCAGTTCAGTTCAGTGTTGATTCAATTCAGTATTGATTCAATTCAGTTCAGTGTTGATCCAGTTCAGTGTTGATTCAATTCAGTTAAGTGTTGATTCACTTCAGTTCAGTATTGATTCAATTCAGTTCACTGTTGATCCAGTTCAGTGTTGATTCAATTCAGTTCAGTTCAGTGGTAATTCAGTGTTCAGTTAATATATAGAACGAACAAACACATGCAGCTCCAAACACACCAAACATCTCCCGATCACGAGAATAAAGAGTTGTAATTGAGTTCTGCTTCAGCTGATCTATAACTCAAATATGCTAATTCACTCGGCCCACCTTTGATCCACTGCATGAGGAAATGCAAATGAGGCCAAATTAGCCAGCCAATCTGTGGGAGAGGAATTAGCATGTGGAGGAGGGGCTCCACGCCTGAGGCCTCGACTTTCCCAAAGCGGATCTGGAGGTAATTTCAAATGAGATCTTGGAAACCGAGCCAAACCACAAAGTAAGGAGATGCACGAAGTTTCTACAAACTACAAACTCTATTAAAGCCAAACTGAGATCATGAACATCCACTGACGACATGATTGATGAGCAAAGCCGACGGGTTACACCGCTATATGAGATTATGACTCGAAACAACACGCCGAAACTCCATTAGGACAGAGTTCAGTTCACAATCTGCGTTGGATAAAGCTCTATTTCCACAGCACTTTATATAACAGACGGTTTCAATGCAGCTTCACCGTCATAAACAGGAAAATAGAATTAATCAATAATGAATCAATGATGTAAATGAATAAAATATGACACAAATTGTCAAATTTAAAAGTTATGGCGTCAATATTCAGATCAATTCAGTTCAGTGTTGATTCAGTTCAGTTCAGTGTTGATTCAATTCAGTTCAGTATTGATTCAGTTCAGTTCAGTATTGATTCAGTTCAGTTCAAAAACAGAAAAGTTCATTAATTATGAATTGAGTTCAATTAAGCAATAAAGCAGCTCTACAAAAGACAATAGTGTAATTATTCAGATTAATTCAGTTCAGTGTTAATTCAATTCAGTTCATTGATGATTCAGTTCAGTTCAGTGTTGATTCAATTCAGTTTAGTGTTGATTCAATTCGGTTCAGTGTTGATTCAGTTCAGTTCAATAACTGTAAAGTTAATTAATTATGAAATGAGTTTAATTCAGCTATAATCAGCTCTACAGTTCAGTTCAAAATACACATTTAAATTCAATTCCCACATAAGCTCTACATCTGAGGGTCTCACAAGTGTAAAGTCAAATTCTATTTTGCACTGACCCTCATTTCTGAATCTATTTGATAATATTTTGTGAATTAAGCAGTTTATTAACTCATCTCATATCTGGAAGACGGGGATCATTCAGCGTTTTGAAAGTGTGAAAATACTTCATTTAAAGAGTAATGACTTAACACACTCACTCAATCACACACACACACACACACACACACACACACACACACACACACACACACACACACACACTCACTCACTCAATCACACACACACACACACACACACACACACGCACGCACGCGCACGCACGCGCACGCGCACGCGCACGCGCACGCACACGCACGCACGCACGCACGCACGCACGCACGCACGCACGCACACACACACTCACTCACTCACTCACTCACTCACTGACTCACTCACTCACTCACTCACTCACTCACTCACTCACTGACTCACTCACTCACTCACTCACTCACTCACTCACTCACTCACTCACTCTCTCACTCACTCTCTCACTCACTCTCTCACTCTCACACTCACGCTCACACACTCGTGCACACACACACACACACACACACACACACACACACACACACACACACACACACACACACACACACACACACACACACACACACACACACACATATATTAAGTCTTGTTTTCTGGGGAAATAAAAATGAAGTGAGTTTTTGCTTAAAAAAAGCTAAATTATCTGCCAATGGGGTAAGAAATATAATGTTAAAAACAAGACTATTTTTCTTACCCCAGTGGCAGATAATTTTGCTTGTTTTAAGCAAAAACTCACTTCATTTTTATTTATTTTGCCCAGAAAACAAGACTTAATATCTAATTACTCATCTAGTAAATGCTGCTTTATTTTAGAATTTTTAGATATTTGGACTGGAAACAAGACAAAAATACTGAATAAGAAAAGCATTTTTTGCAGTGGACACACACACACACACACACACCTAATTGACTGACTCCTGCGGAGTAAACACACACTTCAAAGTCTGACGGCACACCGGAGATCGAGGTTATTGTATTCTCGCTTATTTCAGTGGCTATTTCCGGCCTTTAGCGTGCGTGTCCGAAACAAAAGCGTCTTCATTAGAGGCGTTCGGACACTGGGAACAGTGGGGAATTGTGGGTATCGTGCAGCGCGCTGGACTGGGATCAGTCGACGATCGAGACCCAGCAGAGACTAAAGACACTTCGAGTCACTGTGAGTCACTACAATGAAACTTATGGAAGTAAAATAATGTCAAATGTTTTTGAAATAAAAAGCCTGTTGAATTGCACTACTTGAAAAAAAAATAGGCATTGCATTAACCATGCTTGCATTTTAATGCATTGTATTTTTAGGGCTTGCATTTTTATGGGCTGAAATTCAACATGGTTGAATATTTAAGCTGTGAATATTTCAATTAAAAACATTTCAAACACCTTTTCATTATTAAAAATTCAATAATCCATATTCACCTGTCATATTTCACTTCCAAAATATTCAAACTGTTTAAAAATACAACCAATAATATTCAACAGGCAATTTTCGGGCCATTTTATTTCGCTTTGCAAAATTCGCTTCCACAAATTCAGTGGGTCAAATTCGACAGTAAATTCAACATTGACGTCCAGGAACTGCAGGAAAAGCAGTAGATTACCGAGCATACTCTCCATCTGCTGTTAGTCAACCTCACCAGCAGGGGGTGCAAAAGCGCTTGTTGTTGACCAAGACCAGCAAAATTAGAGCAAGTCATTCATTCATAAAACTCATTTACAGCAATATAAGTGTATTTGTGATTATTATGACGGCTGTTTTATGTTAAATTCAGTGCCTTCACGGTTACTTTTCCTGTGTAGCCTACATGCATCTTTCTCTACCCTGAACGAGATTATAATGTTATTCCCCGATGCGGATCCAGATCCAATGTTACATTTTTTGAGGTTGACATATATTTCTGCGATTATAATCCTGTTCATGGTAGAGAAAGCTGATGACATGTAGAATACACAGGGAAAGTAACAATGAAGTTATTGAATGAAACATAAACACACAGCTTTTGTGTGTTTATCATCTTTTCCGCACATACTGACACAGATAATCATTTCCATTTTATGAATGAATGTCTTCGTCAACAACAAGCGCTTTTGCACCCCCTGCTGGTGAGGTTGACTAACAGCAGATGGAGAGTATGCTCGGTAATCTACTGCTTTTCCTGCAGTTCCTGGACGTCAATGTTGAATTTACTGTCGAATTTGAACCACTGAATTTGTGGAAGCGAATTTTGCAAAGCGAAATAAAATGGCCCGAAAATTGCCTGTTGAATATTATTGGTTGTATTTTTAAACAGTTTGAATATTTTGGAAGTGAAATATGACAGGTGAATATGGATTATTGAATTTTTAATAATGAAAAGGTGTTTGAAATGTTTTTAATTGAAATATTCACAGCTTAAATATTCAACCATGTTGAATTTCAGCCCATAAAAATGCAAGCCCTAAAAATACAATGCATTAAAATGCAAGCATGGTTAACGCAATGCCTATTTTTTTCAAGTAGTGCAATTCAACAGGCTTT
>CM040822.1:815039-835039 GCA_022828995.1 Vimba vimba
CACTGATACAGTATACAGATGTGTGTTCAGATTATAATGACTGACGCTGTCTACACTGATACAGTATACAGATGTGTGTTCAGATTATAATGACTGATGCTGATACACTGATACAGTATACAGATGTGTGTTCAGATTATAATGACTGATGCTGATACACTGATACAGTATACAGATGTGTGTTCATATTATAATGACTGACGCTGATACACTGATACAGTATACAGATGTGTGTTTAGATTATAATGACTGACGCTGTCTACACTGATACAGTATACAGATGTGTGTTCAGATTATAATGACTGATGCTGTCTACACTGATACAGTATACAGATGTGTGTTCAGATTATAATGACTGACGCTGATACACTGATACAGTATACAGATGTGTGTTTAGATTATAATGACTGACGCTGTCTACACTGATACAGTATACAGATGTGCGTTCAGATTATAATGACTGATGCTGTCTACACTGATACAGTATACAGATGTGTGTTCAGATTATAATGACTGATGCTGTCTACACTGATACAGTATACAGATGTGTGTTCAGATTATAATGACTGACGCTGATACACTGATACAGTATACAGATGTGTGTTTAGATTATAATGACTGACGCTGTCTACACTGATACAGTATACAGATGTGCGTTCAGATTATAATGACTGATGCTGTCTACACTGATACAGTATACAGATGTGTGTTCAGATTATAATGACTGATGCTGTCTACACTGATACAGTATACAGATGTGTGTTCAGATTATAATGACTGATGCTGATACACTGATACAGTATACAGATGTGTGTTCAGATTATAATGACTGACGCTGTCTACACTGATACAGTATACTGATGTGTGTTCAGATTATAATGACTGACGCTGTCTACACTGATACAGTATACAGATGTGTGTTCAGATTATAATGACTGATGCTGATACACTGATACAGTATACAGATGTGTGTTCAGATTATAATGACTGATGCTGATACACTGATACAGTATACAGATGTGTGTTCAGATTATAATGACTGACGCTGTCTACACTGATACAGTATACAGATGTGTGTTCAGATTATAATGACTGATGCTGATACACTGATACAGTATACAGATGTGTGTTCAGATTATAATGACTGACGCTGATACACTGATACAGTATACAGATGTGTGTTCAGATTATAATGACTGACGCTGTCTACACTGATACAGTATACAGATGTGTGTTCAGATTATAATGACTGACGCTGTCTACACTGATACAGTATACAGATGTGTGTTCAGATTATAATGACTGACGCTGTCTACAATGATACAGTATACAGATGTGTGTTCAGATTATAATGACTGACGCTGTCTACACTGATACAGTATACAGATGTGCGTTCAGATTATAATGACTGACGCTGTCTACACTGATATAGTATACAGATGTGCGTTCAGATTATAATGACTGACGCTGATACACTGATACAGTATACAGATGTGTGTTCAGATTATAATGACTGACGCGGTCTACACTGATACAGTATACAGATGTGTGTTCAGATTATAATGACTGACGCTGATACACTGATACAGTATACAGATGTGTGTTCAGATTATAATGACTGACGCTGTCTACACTGATACAGTATACAGATGTGTGTTCAGATTATAATGACTGATGCTGATACACTGATACAGTATACAGATGTGTGTTCAGATTATAATGACTGACGCTCTCTACACTGATACAGTATACAGATGTGCGTTCAGATTATAATGACTGACGCTGTCTACACTGATACAGTATACAGATGTGTGTTCAGATTATAATGACTGACGCTGACACACTGATACAGTATACAGATGTGTGTTCAGATTATAATGACTGACGCTGATACACTGATACAGTATACAGATGTGTGTTCAGATTATAATGACTGATGCTGATACACTGATACAGTATACAGATGTGTGTTCAGATTATAATGACTGACGCTGTCTACACTGATACAGTATACAGATGTGTGTTCAGATTATAATGACTGATGCTGTCTACACTGATACAGTATACAGATGTGTGTTCAGATTATAATGACTGACGCTGTCTACACTGATACAGTATACAGATGTGTGTTCAGATTATAATGACTGATGTTGATACACTGATACAGTATACAGATGTGTGTTCAGATTATAATGACTGATGCTGATACACTGATACAGTATACAGATGTGTGTTCATATTATAATGACTGACGCTGATACACTGATACAGTATACAGATGTGTGTTCAGATTATAATGGCTGATACACTGATACAGTATACAGATGTGTGTTCAGATTATAATGACTGACGCTGTCTACACTGATACAGTATACAGATGTGTGTTCAGATTATAATGACTGATGCTGATACACTGATACAGTATACAGATGTGTGTTCAGATTATAATGACTGATGCTGATACACTGATACAGTATACAGATGTGTGTTCAGATTATAATGACTGACGCTGTCTACACTGATACAGTATACAGATGTGTGTTCAGATTATAATGACTGATGCTGATACACTGATACAGTATACAGATGTGTGTTCAGATTATAATGACTGATGCTGATACACTGATACAGTATACAGATGTGTGTTCAGATTATAATGACTGATGCTGTCTACACTGATACAGTATACAGATGTGTGTTCAGATTATAATGACTGACACTGATACACTGATACAGTATACAGATGTGTGTTCAGATTATAATGACTGACACTGATACACTGATACAGTATACAGATGTGTGTTCAGATTATAATGACTGATGCTGTCTACACTGATACAGTATACAGATGTGTGTTCAGATTATAATGACTGACGCTGATACACTGATACAGTATACAGATGTGTGTTCAGATTATAATGACTGACGCTGTCTACACTGATACAGTATACAGATGTGTGTTCAGATTATAATGACTGATGCTGTCTACACTGATACAGTATACAGATGTGTGTTCAGATTATAATGACTGACGCTGTCTACACTGATACAGTATACAGATGTGTGTTCAGATTATAATGACTGACGCTGTCTACACTGATACAGTATACAGATGTGTGTTCAGATTATAATGACTGACGCTGATACACTGATACAGTATACAGATGTGTGTTCAGATTATAATGACTGATGCTGTCTACACTGATACAGTATACAGATGTGTGTTCAGATTATAATGACTGACGCTGATACACTGATACAGTATACAGATGTGTGTTCAGATTATAATGACTGACGCTGTCTACACTGATACAGTATACAGATGTGTGTTCAGATTATAATGACTGACGCTGTCTACACTGATACAGTATACAGATGTGTGTTCAGATTATAATGACTGACGCTGATACACTGATACAGTATACAGATGTGTGTTCAGATTATAATGACTGATGCTGTCTACACTGATACAGTATACAGATGTGTGTTCAGATTATAATGATTGACGCTGATACACTGATACAGTATACAGATGTGTGTTCAGATTATAATGACTGACGCTCTCTACACTGATACAGTATACAGATGTGTGTTCAGATTATAATGACTGACGCTGATACACTGATACAGTATACAGATGTGTGTTCAGATTATAATGACTGACGCTGTCTACACTGATACAGTATACAGATGTGTGTTCAGATTATAATGACTGACGCTGACACACTGATACAGTATACAGATGTGTGTTCAGATTATAATGACTGACGCTGATACACTGATACAGTATACAGATGTGTGTTCAGATTATAATGACTGATGCTGATACACTGATACAGTATACAGATGTGTGTTCAGATTATAATGACTGACGCTGTCTACACTGATACAGTATACAGATGTGTGTTCAGATTATAATGACTGATGCTGTCTACACTGATACAGTATACAGATGTGTGTTCAGATTATAATGACTGATGCTGTCTACACTGATACAGTATACAGATGTGTGTTCAGATTATAATGACTGACGCTGTCTACACTGATACAGTATACAGATGTGTGTTCAGATTATAATGACTGATGTTGATACACTGATACAGTATACAGATGTGTGTTCAGATTATAATGACTGATGCTGATACACTGATACAGTATACAGATGTGTGTTCATATTATAATGACTGACGCTGATACACTGATACAGTATACAGATGTGTGTTCAGATTATAATGACTGACGCTGTCTACACTGATACAGTATACAGATGTGTGTTCAGATTATAATGACTGATGCTGATACACTGATACAGTATACAGATGTGTGTTCAGATTATAATGACTGACGCTGTCTACACTGATACAGTATACAGATGTGTGTTCAGATTATAATGACTGATGCTGATACACTGATACAGTATACAGATGTGTGTTCAGATTATAATGACTGATGCTGATACACTGATACAGTATACAGATGTGTGTTCAGATTATAATGACTGACGCTGTCTACACTGATACAGTATACAGATGTGTGTTCAGATTATAATGACTGACGCTGTCTACACTGATACAGTATACAGATGTGTGTTCAGATTATAATGACTGATGCTGATACACTGATACAGTATACAGATGTGTGTTCAGATTATAATGACTGATGCTGTCTACACTGATACAGTATACAGATGTGTGTTCAGATTATAATGACTGACGCTGATACACTGATACAGTATACAGATGTGTGTTCAGATTATAATGACTGACGCTGATACACTGATACAGTATACAGATGTGTGTTCAGATTATAATGACTGATGCTGTCTACACTGATACAGTATACAGATGTGTGTTCAGATTATAATGACTGACGCTGATACACTGATACAGTATACAGATGTGTGTTCAGATTATAATGACTGACGCTGTCTACACTGATACAGTATACAGATGTGTGTTCAGATTATAATGACTGATGCTGTCTACACTGATACAGTATACAGATGTGTGTTCAGATTATAATGACTGATGCTGATACACTGATACAGTATACAGATGTGTGTTCAGATTATAATGACTGACGCTGTCTACACTGATACAGTATACAGATGTGTGTTCAGATTATAATGACTGACGCTGATACACTGATACAGTATACAGATGTGTGTTCAGATTATAATAACTGACGCTGATACACTGATACAGTATACAGATGTGTGTTCAGATTATAATGACTGACGCTGATACACTGATACAGTATACAGATGTGTGTTCAGATTATAATGACTGATGCTGTCTACACTGATACAGTATACAGATGTGTGTTCAGATTATAATGACTGATGCTGTCTACACTGATACAGTATACAGATGTGTGTTCAGATTATAATGACTGACGCTGATACACTGATACAGTATACAGATGTGTGTTCAGATTATAATGACTGATGCTGATACACTGATACAGTATACAGATGTGTGTTCAGATTATAATGACTGACGCTGATACACTGATACAGTATACAGATGTGTGTTCAGATTATAATGACTGATGCTGTCTACACTGATACAGTATACAGATGTGTGTTCAGATTATAATGACTGATGCTGTCTACACTGATACAGTATACAGATGTGTGTTCAGATTATAATGACTGACGCTGATACACTGATACAGTATACAGATGTGTGTTCAGATTATAATGACTGACGCTGATACACTGATACAGTATACAGATGTGTGTTCAGATTATAATGACTCATGCTGTCTACACTGATACAGTATACAGATGTGTGTTCAGATTATAATGACTGACGCTGTCTACACTGATACAGTATACAGATGTGTGTTCAGATTATAATGACTGACGCTGATACACTGATACAGTATACAGATGTGTGTTCAGATTATAATGACTGACGCTGATACACTGATACAGTATACAGATGTGTGTTCAGATTATAATGACTGACGCTGATACACTGATACAGTATACAGATGTGTGTTCAGATTATAATGACTGATGCTGTCTACACTGATACAGTATACAGATGTGTGTTCAGATTATAATGACTGACGCTGTCTACACTGATACAGTATACAGATGTGTGTTCAGATTATAATGACTCATGCTGTCTACACTGATACAGTATACAGATGTGTGTTCAGATTATAATGACTGACGCTGATACACTGATACAGTATACAGATGTGTGTTCAGATTATAATGACTGACGCTGATACACTGATACAGTATACAGATGTGTGTTCAGATTATAATGACTGATGCTGTCTACACTGATACAGTATACAGATGTGTGTTCAGATTATAATGACTGACGCTGTCTACACTGATACAGTATACAGATGTGTGTTCAGATTATAATGACTGACGCTGTCTACACTGATACAGTATACAGATGTGTGTTCAGATTATAATGACTGATGCTGATACACTGATACAGTATACAGATGTGTGTTCAGATTATAATGACTGACGCTGATACACTGATACAGTATACAGATGTGTGTTCAGATTATAATGACTGACGCTGTCTACACTGATACAGTATACAGATGTGCGTTCAGATTATAATGACTGATGTTGATACACTGATACAGTATACAGATGTGTGTTCAGATTATAATGACTGATGTTGATACACTGATACAGTATACAGATGTGTGTTCAGATTATAATGACTGACGCTGTCTACACTGATACAGTATACAGATGTGTGTTCAGATTATAATGACTGACGCTGTCTACACTGATACAGTATACAGATGTGTGTTCAGATTATAATGACTGATGCTGATACACTGATACAGTATACAGATGTGTGTTCAGATTATAATGACTGACGCTGATACACTGATACAGTATACAGATGTGTGTTCCGATTATAATGACTGACGCTGTCTACACTGATACAGTATACAGATGTGCGTTCAGATTATAATGACTGATGTTGATACACTGATACAGTATACAGATGTGTGTTCAGATTATAATGACTGATGTTGATACACTGATACAGTATACAGATGTGTGTTCAGATTATAATGACTGACGCTGTCTACACTGATACAGTATACAGATGTGTGTTCAGATTATAATGACTGACGCTGTCTTCACTGATACAGTATACAGATGTGTGTTCAGATTATAATGACTGATGTTGATACACTGATACAGTATACAGATGTGTGTTCAGATTATAATGACTGATGTTGATACACTGATACAGTATACAGATGTGTGTTCAGATTATAATGACTGACGCTGTCTACACTGATACAGTATACAGATGTGTGTTCAGATTATAATGACTGACGCTGTCTACACTGATACAGTATACAGATGTGTGTTCAGATTATAATGACTGACGCTGTCTACACTGATACAGTATACAGATGTGTGTTCAGATTATAATGACTGATGCTGATACACTGATACAGTATACAGATGTGTGTTCAGATTATAATGACTGACGCTGATACACTGATACAGTATACAGATGTGTGTTCAGATTATAATGACTGACGCTGATACACTGATACAGTATACAGATGTGTGTTCAGATTATAATGACTGATGCTGTCTACACTGATACAGTATACAGATGTGTGTTCAGATTATAATGACTGACGCTGTCTACACTGATACAGTATACAGATGTGTGTTCAGATTATAATGACTGATGCTGATACACTGATACAGTATACAGATGTGTGTTCAGATTATAATGACTGATGCTGATACACTGATACAGTATACAGATGTGTGTTCAGATTATAATGACTGACGCTGATACACTGATACAGTATACAGATGTGTGTTTAGATTATAATGACTGATGCTGTTTACACTGATACAGTATACAGATGTGTGTTCAGATTATAATGACTGATGCTGATACACTGATACAGTATACAGATGTGTGTTCAGATTATAATGACTGACGCTGTCTACACTGATACAGTATACAGATGTGTGTTCAGATTATAATGACTGATGCTGATACACTGATACAGTATACAGATGTGTGTTCAGATTATAATGACTGATGCTGATACACTGATACAGTATACAGATGTGTGTTCAGATTATAATGACTGACGCTGTCTACACTGATACAGTATACAGATGTGTGTTCAGATTATAATGACTGATGCTGATACACTGATACAGTATACAGATGTGTGTTTAGATTATAATGACTGACGCTGATACACTGATACAGTATACAGATGTGTGTTCAGATTATAATGACTAATGATTATAATTAGATAATTTTGGGAACTGGTTTTAAACACAAACCAGTTCTTCATTCCCACCTCTAAAAATATGCAAACGCTCAACATGATAAACAAACAAACAAACAAACAGTGCAGAGCAAGCATCCATTAAATACGTGTTAGGAAAACTGAAAATATTAGGATGATGGGCTTCATTTGCATGCAAAAAACACCAACCATGCAGGAAAACTCAAGCAGAATGACGGGAGCGTGTAGAGATTGGGATTAACGCTAATGGAGCGACGATGATGATGATGATTTATGAGATGAAGGGTAATTTTAGGTTAGGGAAAAGTAAGTTTTCCCATCCCTGTGCTGGGCAAGACAAGGAGAATTATCCTCGGGAAAGTTTTTATTCCAGTTATCTACAAGTAGAATGAGCTCGTATATCAATCTCACATCTGTAATAATTAATAATAATAAATAAATAATCACGGTTCTGATTTGAGGAGGTACAGCATTCACAGACAGGCAATTCACAGCAAACGATGAAAAATCACATCAAAACTTCAATATCGATCTCATTCGGTCATAATATCACAAACAGTTTGAAAATATTGCACTGCATCTCTCAGGCGAGTGTTGATTGTGTTGTGTCTGGAGGATCGTAAGATGCGAGCGCATGGGTCAGTCATGCAGGGTTGAACACAGCGTGACACTAACAGTGTACAAAGGTGTTTTACTTACAGGTAGTAAGTGTAGGACTGATAGGTTCTCCTGCCCAGTGGGGTGGTGGAGGGGTTTAAGCAGTGGAGGGGGATGAAGATGGAAGGAAAGAAAAAGTAAAAAATATTAATGTTTGAAAACGATATATAAAATGAACACAAGCAGACATGGTGGCATACATGTGTGAGAGAGAGAGAGAGCGAGCGATTCTTGGCATGCGTGATGTTTATAACACAAACCTTAACGCTGAACCCATCAGCCCATCTTCCACTGACCTTATACTGTAAATATATATATATATATATACTGTGTGTATTTTTGTTTTTGTGTGGATGGATCAACAAGTATAAGACCCAAAACGTATACACTACTAGCAAGAAAAAGTTGTTCTGCTCTCCAAGGCTGTGTTTATTTGATCAAAAATAGTGTAAAACATTGTGAAATATTATTATAATGTAAATCATCAGTTTTCTATGTGAATATATAGTAAAGTGTAATTTATTCCTGTGATCAAAGTTGAATTTTCAGCATCATTACTCCAGTCTTCAGTGTCACATGATCCTTCACAAATCACTCTAATATGAGGATTTGATGATCAAGAAACATTTATGATTATTATCAGTGTTGAAAACAGCTTCATATTTTTGTGGAAACTGTGATACATTTTATTTTTCAGGATTCTTTGATGAATAGAAAAGTTCAAAAGAACAGCGTTTATTTCAAATAGAATCTTTGTAACATTAAAGACATTTATAATGTCACTTTTGATTATTTGTTTTTCTTTCTTACTGTACATTTTTTAAGGGTAATGCATCACAAAAATATTACCCAACTGTTTCAACATTGATAATAATCATAAATGTTTCTTGAGCATCAAATCATCATATTAGAGTGATTTCTGAAGGATCATGTGACTCTGAAGACTGGAGTAATGATGCTGAAAATTCAGCTTTGATCACAGGAATAAATTACACTTTACTATATATTCACATAGAAAACAGATGATTTACATTAGAATATTTCAAAATGTTTACAGTATCAGCATGAGACTTACATAAAAAAAAATCATAATTATTATAAACTTTAGATCTGCTCTGCCTCTCCAATCTCTCAGTAAACATTCATAAGTGCATTAATAAGGACGACGTCATGTGTGAAAGAACACACATCAGAACACACTGTACATTAGCAATGAAAGCAACATTAATTCACCGCACTGCATTTCTCAGGATGTAATTAGACGAATATGCAAAAACATGAGGTGTGAATGACCAGAGAACATCCGAACATCCGCACGCTTTCCTTTCTAATCCAATTCAGCAAATTAAACCAAACAGATGCAAGAGATTCATCACACTCGTTCATTTGATTAAAGGAACACTCCACCGTTTTTTGAAATAGGGCTTATTCACCTTCTTTCCTACATTTAGATAGGTGGGCAAATGCATTTTTGTCTCAGTGCATGCATTGTTTTAGTTTGACAGGGTCGCCGCTAGCTTAGCTTAGCATAATGAATGGAATCCTTTGTTGTCAGCTAGCATGTCCTGAGTAAAAGTGATATAAAAAAAAACAACCCCACCTAATTACTTCTTGTGGCCTGCGTATTCACAACGAGTACAAATAGCGATGCAGGTTAACACTAGGCGATTTCCTAGGCAGATATTGACTTATATATTAAGAACTATATTAAGGGGAAGCACAGGCGAAGCACTGCTACTTGGGCGTGATATCTCTGCGCCCAAGTAGCAGTGCTTCGCCTGTGCTTCCCCCTAATATAGTCCCACGTCAATATCTGCATAGGAAATCGCCTAGTGTTAATCTGCATCGCTATTTGTACCTGTTGTGAATACGCAGGCAACAAGAAGTAATTAGGTGTTTTTTGTTTTTTTTATATTACTTTTACTCAGGACATGCTAGCTGGCAACAAAGGATTCCATTCATTATGCTAAGCTAAGCTAAGCTAGCGCCGACCCTGTCAAACTAAAACAATGCATGCACTGAGACAAAAATGCATTTGCCCACCTATCTAAATGTAGGAAAGAAGGTGAATAAGCCCTATTTCAAAAAACGGTGGAGTGTTCCTTTAAGGAATATTGAAGCAGATTCAATCCAGTGAATCCGGCGTTTGGGGTTATTGAACACGTGTGTGTGTGTGTGTGTGTGTGTGTCTCTCCACGTAAACGACAGAAGAGCAGATCCACACTGAGAAACCAGCGCTTCTCAATCTTTGTTTGTTATAAAAACAAATAACTCAAAAACATTGTGTTATAGATCTTTATACTTTACTGTTTTGCAGCAGTTTAATTAAGACAATGCTCATTTAAATAATGCACAGTTGAGAAGCACTGCTTAATTTACATTTACACATGCAGAACCAGACGCTTCACCGCAACAACAACATCATTATTTACATCTTTTAAATGCTGTGCCAGTAGGACATTTTACATTTCAAAATATTCCTTTTGCAAATCTTGCAATAACGCAGAAGATTAGATCAATGTCACTGAGTCCGCCTGGGATTCACTGCAAAACATTATGAGGTTCTTCCTCTGTATTGTTTTCCAGCACAAACATATAAACTCAAGACACATTCTTCAATCAAGACACATTTACTGGATACATTTATGAAAAATGTATCAAGCAAGACCCCTGCACCGGCTCAGGTCATGTGATCTGGAGACCCCTGCACTGGCTCAGGTCATGTGATCTGGAGACCCCTGCACTGGCTCAGGTCATGTGATCTGGAGACCCCTGCACTGGCTCAGGTCATGTGATCTGGAGACCCCTGCACCGGCTCAGGTCATGTGATCTGGAGACCCCTGCACCGGCTCAGGTCATGTGATCTGGAGACCCCTGCACTGGCTCAGGTCATGTGATCTGGAGACCCCTGCACTGGCTCAGGTCATGTGATCTGGAGACCCCTGCACCGGCTCAGATCATGTGATCAGGAGACCCAGACTCCTGCACTGGCTCAGGTCATGTGATCTGGAGAACCCTGCACCGGCTCAGATCATGTGATCTGGAGACCCCTGCACCGGCTCAGGTCATGTGATCAGGAGACCCCTGCACCGGCTCAGGTCATGTGATCTGGAGAACCCTGCACTGACTCAGGTCATGTGATCTGGAGAACCCTACACTGGCTCAGGTCATGTGATCTGGAGTCCCCTGCACTGGCTCAGGTCATGTGATCTGGAGACCCCTGCACCGGCTCAGGTCATGTGATCAGGAGACCCAGACTCCTGCACTGGCTCAGGTCATGTGATCTGGAGACCCCTGCACTGGCTCAGGTCATGTGATCAGGAGACCCCTGCACTGGCTCAGGTCATGTGATCTGGAGACCCCTGCACTGGCTCAGGTCATGTGATCTGGAGACCCCTGCACCGGCTCAGGTTATGTGATCTAGAGACCCCTGCACTGGCTCAGGTCATGTGATCTGGAGACCCCTACACTGGCTCAGGTCATGTGATCTGGAGACCCCTGCACCGGCTCAGGTCATGTGATCAGGAGACCCAGACTCCTGCACTGGCTCAGGTCATGTGATCTGGAGACCCCTGCACTGGCTCAGGTCATGTGATCTGGAGACCCCTGCACTGGCTCAGGTCATGTGATCAGGAGACCCCTGCACTGGCTCAGGTCATGTGATCTGGAGACCCCTGCACTGGCTCAGGTCATGTGATCTGGAGAACCCTGCACTGGCTCAGGTCATGTGATCTGGAGAACCCTGCACCGGCTCAGGTCATGTGATCAGGAGACCCAGACTCCTGCACTGGCTCAGGTCATGTGATCTGGAGACCCCTGCACTGGCTCAGGTCATGTGATCTGGAGACCCCTGCACTGGCTCAGGTCATGTGATCTGGAGACCCCTGCACTGGCTCAGGGCATGTGATCAGGAGACCCCTGCACTGGCTCAGGTCATGTGATCTGGAGACCCCTGCACTTGCTCAGGTCATGTGATCTGGAGGACCCTGCACCGGCTCAGGTCATGTGATCTGGAGACCCCTGCACTGGCTCAGGTCATGTGATCTGGAGACCCAGACTCCTGCACTGGCTCAGGTCATGTGATCTGGAGAACCCTGCACTGGCTCAGGTCATGTGATCTGGAGACCCCTGCACTGGCTCAGGTCATGTGATCTGGAGACCCCTGCACCGGCTCAGGTCATGTGATCAGGAGACCCCTGCACTGGCTCAGGTCATGTGATCTGGAGACCCCTGCACTGGCTCAGGTCATGTGATCTGGAGACCCCTGCACTGGCTCAGGTCATGTGATCTGGAGACCCCTGCACTGGCTCAGGTCATGTGATCTGGAGACCCCTGCACTGGCTGCACTGGCTCAGGTCATGTGATCTGGAGGACCCTGCACCGGCTCAGGTCATGTGATCTGGAGACCCCTGCACTGGCTCAGGTCATGTGATCAGGAGACCCCTGCACTGGCTCAGGTCATGTGATCTGGAGACCCCTGCACTGGCTCAGGTCATGTGATCAGGAGACCCCTGCACTGGCTCAGGTCATGTGATCTGGAGACCCCTGCACTGGCTCAGGTCATGTGATCTGGAGACCCCTGCACTGGCTCAGGTCATGTGATCTGGAGGACCCTGCACCGGCTCAGGTCATGTGATCTGGAGACCCCTGCACTGGCTCAGGTCATGTGATCAGGAGACCCCTGCACTGGCTCAGGTCATGTGATCTGGAGACCCCTGCACTGGCTCAGGTCATGTGATCAGGAGACCCCTGCACTGGCTCAGGTCATGTGATCTGGAGACCCCTGCACTGGCTCAGGTCATGTGATCAGGAGACCCCTGCACTGGCTCAGGTCATGTGATCTGGAGACCCCTGCACTGGCTCAGGTCATGTGATCTGGAGACCCCTGCACTGACTGCTGTTTATATACATATATAACATATCTGATCTAGTAAATCTGGAGCAAATAAACAGATATATGTGCTTACAGGCGTATGAGTGTCTCGTGTCCCACAATCACTGATCTACTGAGATTTCTTGAGTTTTGAGATAGAGAAGGGTCAAAGGTCAAAGGTCACAGGCCATTACACTGCATTTTAACAGGGCTTATCAACATAATTAGATTAATAATTCAGAGTTTATAGATAACGCGGATGGAGCCGGATTAAAGGTCAGGTGGAAATTGGAAAGAAAATCTATTATTAAAATCTCCAGACAACTGAAGATCTGCGGTTTTCCACAGTTTTGGACACTCCTGCTCATTCCTCATTAATATTAATGTCCAGATTACAATAACTGTTATATAACTCTTCCGGTTGGATTGCAGTGTAAAAAGTGACTAACATGAAATACTTTAGAAAGGTCTGGTTGAGAATGTTTTTAATAGTTTTAGTTAACGATCATAACCCTGGTTAATGCATTAACTAACAATGAGCAAAACAATTGTTACAATATTCATTAATCATTATCAACATTATTTGATTAAAAACATATGTTTATTGAAATAAAGCTGAAATAAAATAAAATATAAATATCAATTGAAAAACTTAAACTAAACAAAAATTTGAAATGTTGCCTTTTGGTAATAAACTGAAATAAGTTGAAGCACTGGAAATAAATAAAACTAAACTGAAATACAAATAAATTAAACCTAAAAAAAAAATAAAAAAAAAAATATATATATATATATATATATATATATATATATATAAATAAATAAATAAATAAATAAATAATGAAAAAAGCACATATTGAAATGACTAAAAATCTAACTAAAATTAACATGAAAATTTAAACTTATAAACAATATTAATTAAACTACAATAAAATTAAAATAAAAAAATATAAAATAACACTGGCATTAAAGCCCCAAACTAATCTCATGCATTTAAGCGGAGATCCAAACAGTCACGCGTGTCCAAAGTTTTGCTTTCTGATGCGTCGTCACTCTTAACCGCGGTAAAACCAGCGTAACAGATCATCTTCAGTGCTGTGTGTGTGTGTGTGTGTGTGTGAGGGGCTCACCGTTTCTTCATGAGCAGCACGACGCCGAGGAAGATGATGACGAAGAGCAGTATTCCTGCGATGACTCCTGCGATCTTCACCGTGTGGTCGGTCTGTTTCTCCGGCTCCACCGCGTTCGGTTTGTGCGTCGCTAACCCTGAGGTCAAAGGTCAAAGGTCAAACACCCGATGGTTTAAAGGTGCAGTGTGTAAGTTTTAGCGCATCTAGTGGTGAGGTTGTGAATTGCAGCCAACAGAAGTTACGGTGGCCGACAGGAAGTGATGTCGTCGTCTGAGACAGCAGAGAGTAGCCAGTTAAACAATGAGGTTTCTTTACATAGATCAATTAAGAAATTAGGTTTACTTCATTATTTAGTAAAACGATGTTATTGCGAATATTATTGTTACTTGTTCATCATTGTGTCAGTGTTTTATTCGCTGACTTTAGCTGAAGCTTCTTTACACGAAGAACAACATAGTGACGAAACGCGTTTGTCCGTTCAAAAGTAATGTTCCCATAATGAATGGAATGTTCACTTAACGTTTGTATAACCAAGAAGAAACGCTTTTAAATCATAACTGTGTTTCTATTGCCTTTTTTCCAAATAAATGATTTACAGGGACATAAACACGTGAGTAAGAGTCTGACCTGTTAGTTGTTTGTCTCCAGCGGCCGGAGCGATGCGAACGTAAGGAGTCGTGAGTTGAGTCACCAAGATAGCAGCTGGAAGATCAAGATACACACACATGCAGAGAGGGAGAGGAATCAGTGTGTGTGCGTGTGAGTGTGAGTTAACGCATGTGTGAGTGAGTGTATGTGTGAGTGAGTGTGTGAGCACATATGTGTGTGTGTGTGTGTGTGTGTGTGTGAGTGAGTGAGTGAGTGTGTGTGTGTGTGTGTGTGTGTGAGTGAGTGAGTGAGTGAGTGAGTGAGTGAGTGAATGTGAGTGAGTGTATGAGTGAGTGAGTGTGTGTGTGTGTGTGTGTGTGTGTGAGTGAGTGAGTGAGTGAGTGAGTGAGTGAGAGTGAGAGTGAGTGTGTGAGTGAGTGAGTGAGTGAGTGAGTGAGTGAGTGAATGTGAGTGAGTGAGAGTGAGTGTGTGAGTGAGTGAATGTGAGTGAGTGAGAGTGAGTGTGTATGTGTGTGTGTGTGTGTGTCAGTTAATCATCAAGCTGAAAACCAGAATCATGCAGTAAAACACATCTCAGCTGATCTTGTCTCGTGTTTCTCTTTGCTCTTTCTTTAACCTGGGTTAGTAATTAACTCTGGGTTAATGTTCTTATTTGCATATTCACCAGGTTAATGACATGACTGGACGAGAGCAGAGATGTTTAAGTGTTCTTCTGCTCCGAAACACAATGCTGATTACATGCAGAATATTATTTGCAAAAGTAATTTCAGTTTGCATAAATCAGAACATCTACCTTTGGTGGCGACACGAACACAGTCGATCTTCGTCTCCTGGAGAAAAAAAGAAGATAAAAGACATCAAATATTTAAATACATCAATTGAACAAATAATTATTTATAATATTTTCTGATGACACAAATCATGTTTATAATATTGATTTATATTATCATCATCATCATCATCATCATTATTATCATTAATAGTAATACATGTTTATAATATTAATTTATTATAAAGTTGTTTTTATTGTATTAGTTTAATAATAATAATTAGAGCTGTCAAATTGATTAATCCCGATTAATTGTATCTAACAAAAAGATTTGGAAATACTGTATATATATATATATATATAAGTGTGTTTGTGTGTGCATGAGTGAAAGTGTGTTTGTTTGTGTGTGCATGAGTGTGTGGGTGTGTGTGTGTGTGTTTGTGAGACTGTGCGTGTGTGTGTGAGCGTGCGTGTGTAAGTTAACGAGTTTGTTTGCCCATAAAATCTTTAAGATATTAGGTTAAACTTATTTGGCTTGCTGTCCACTGAAGAGGGGCTCGATGAAGCAGCTTCAACTCCAGCTCTGATATACCCCCCCAGTGGCTAAATGTAGGATATAATAATAATTGAAGGGCAAGGAACCTGAGATGAAGGTGGAGTTTGGGGAGGTGGAGGGATACTGGAACAGCTGATACTAGAGAGAGGTAAGCGGCTGCTTATATACTCAGGCTGTTGATTGAAAGATTAGATGGGCTCACTCCTCCCTAACTTACGTTTAGGAACTTCATTTTGAGTGAATGTGTGTGAGATTGAGTTTGTGTGATTGTGTGAGATTGAGTTTGTGTGTGAGTGAGTGTGTGAGTGATTGAGTGTGTGTGAATGAGTGTGCAAGTGAGTGAGTGTGTGTGTGTTAGTGAGTGTGTGTGAATGAGTGTGCGAGTGAATGAGTGTGCGAGTGAGTGAGTGTGTGTTAGTGTGAGTGTGTGTGAGTGTGTGAGTGAGTGAGTGTGTGTTAGTGAGTGAGTGTGTGTTAGTGAGTGAGTGAGTGAGTGTGAGTGAGTGAGTGAGTGAGTGAGTGTGTGTTAGTAAGTGAGTGTGTGTTAATGAGTGAGTGAGTGAGTGAGTGAGTGAGTGAGAGAATGTGAGTGTGTGTCAGTGAGTGAGTGAGTGAGTGTGTGTGAGTGAGTGAGTGAGTGAGTGAGTGAGTGAATGTGAGTGTGTGTCAGTGAGTGAGTGAGTGTGTGTGAGTGAGTGAGTGTGTGTTAGTGAGTGTGTGTGAGTGAGTCTGTATGTGTGTGAGATTGAGTTTATGTGTGAGTGTGTGTGAGTGTGTGTGTGTGTGAGTGTGTGAGTGAGTGAGTGAGTGTGAGTGTGTGTTAGTGAGTGAGTGAGTGAGTGAGTGTGTATGTGTGTGAGTGTGTGTGTTAGTGAGTGAGTTAGTGTGAGTGTGAGTGTGTGAGTGAGTGTGTGAGAGTGTGTATGTGTGTGAGATTGAGTTTATGTGTTAGTGTGTGAGTGAGTGAGTGAGTGTGTGTGTGTGTGAGTGAGTGAGTGTGAGTGTGTGTTAGTGAGTGAATGAGTGAGTGAATGTGTTAGTGAGTGAATGTGAGTGTGTGTTAGTGAGTGAGAGTGTGTGTTAGTGAGTGTGAGTGTGTGAGTGAATGAGTGAGTGTGTGTGTTAGTGAGTGAATGTGAGTGTGTGTTAGCGAGTGAGAGTGTGTGTGAGTGAGTGTGAGTGTGTGAGTGAGTGAGTGTGTGTGTGAATGAGTGAGTGTGAGTGTGAGTGAGTGAGTGAGTGAGTTTGTGAGTGTGTGTGTGTGTGTGAGATTGAGTGTGTGTGTTATTGTGTGACTGCGAGTGTGAGTGAGTGTGTGTGTGTGTTAGTGTGTGTGTGAGTGAGTGAGTGTGTGTGTTAGTGTGTGACTGTGAGTGTGTGTGTGTGTTAGTGTGTGTGTGAGTGAGTGAGTGTGTGTGTTAGTGTGTGACTGTGAGTGTGTGTGTGTGTGTGTGTGTGTGTGTGTGTGTGTGTGTGTGAGTGAGTGTGTATTAGTGTGTGAGTGAGTGAGTGTGTGAGTGAGTGAGTGTGTTAGTGTGTGACTGTGTGTGTGAGTGAGTGACAGCAGAACAGAAACGACTCACTGATGGATATGCTGATATATTAAATCTGTTTTATTCCTGCTGAGCAGATGCAGCAGTAAAACAGTGTTTCAGACGAAAGCTGTGTGTGAGCGTTCAGAAGCCGAACACCTGGAACACGACTCGCTTTATCGCTTGCAATCAAACTAATGTCTCAAGCTGCACAAACACCAACAACACACACAACGTTCTGCTTCATTACCGCTGGTCTGTTTAACATGCCAACACACTGCTAATGCTTTTCAGAAGACTGCTGGATCTTACAAACTCTGCTAGTGTTTCCTAATCTTAAAGGGGTGCTATAATGCGCTATTCACAAGATGTAAAATGAGTCTCTGATGTTCCCAGAGTGTGTGTGTGAAGTTTTAGCTCAAAATACCCCACAGATATTTTTATATCGCATGTTTAAATCGTCACTGTTTTTTTATGTGTGTCCCTTTAAATGCAAATGAGCTGCTGCTCCCGGCGCTACAAGAGCTTGTGTGTGTGTGTGTGTTAGTGATGCGCGGATCGTGGTTATATCCGCGGATCAAGCAATAAAAATAACATTCTGATTAATTTTGGGTGGATTTGATAAATCATTATTAACGAAAATATTAACTACATTCTCTAAAATATGAGCAGGTTTAAAACTGAATTTTTTCCGCCAAGCAGACAGGCACTAATTTGCACTCTCGTTAACATACGCTACGAGAGCTGTGTGACTGTGAAGTGTCTGTGTGCACGTGTGTGTGTACGTGTGTGTGTGTGTTCGCCTGTTCGGGAAGTCGCAGTGACAGAAACGGTGACATTCCAGTTTAAGTTTCAAGGGAGTAAAGCCTGTGTTTATATTAAGAAAAAGAAATTCTGTCAAATAAATTTTGTTTTAAAGAAATGTTCATTCCTCAGTGTATTATGTTACCATTAGAGATGCGCGCATCAACTCAAGCGTCGCACAGTCCACTAATGAAGGTGACAATCATCCATTTATCATCACGCTTAACAACACATCAGAATAATTGTAATTTGACCGGATATCTAAATCAGAGAAAATTATTGGTGCGGATTCGGGTGACGTTGGAGCTCATCCGCGCATCTCTAGTGTGTGTTAGCAGCTCTGATTACCTCACACACGCAGCGAAAATTTCAATAACTTTTAGCTTTTTTTGTTCAAACCGGAGTCAGACAATGATGGAGAGACTCAAGAAGAAGAGACAACATGTAGAAGCAATTTTTCAGGACATTTCTGAATGATTAGTTGATGAATTTATGAAGCTGATGTGTAGTTATCTTCTAGTCACTGATTAGCATATTCTGTCATGATAATCTATAAATCGTGTTCCGGGGGCGGGGCTTATGTAAATTCTAGGGTTGGTGATGTCACTAACCCAGGAGGAATGTGGTGTAGTCTCTACCAGCCGTTTGTTGTAGTCCTTAAAAAGCGATTTCTGTAAAAGCAAATATCTCCCTTTGCTCTGAACTTTGAGCGTCGTAACTTTGCAGATGTTGTTTATGATCAAACTGCAACATTACACACTAACTAAAGTTAGAAAAGTCA
>CM040822.1:840039-842539 GCA_022828995.1 Vimba vimba
ATCTATCTATCTATCTATCTATCTATCTATCTATCTATCTATCTATCTATCTATCCATCTATCCATCTATCTATCCATCCATCCATCCATCCATCCATCCATCCATCCATCCATCTTTCCTTCCATTCCTAAATATCAATCCATCCATCCTTCCATAAATATCAATCCATCCATACCAAAATATCTATCTATCTATCTATCTATCTATCTATCTATCTATCTATCTATCTATCTATCTATCTATCTATCTATCTATCTATCTATCTATCTATCCATCCATCCATCCATCCATCCATCCATCCATCCATCCATCACACAAAAGTGTCAGAGGGAGTGGCCTGTGGATCTTTAACCAATCAGATTACTAGCCAATCACAATCAGTCTTTGCCTGTCAATCATTTTGCACATTTGTGGGGGTTTGAAGTCTAATATAGTCAGAGTTATTGGATGCCTCGAACATCAAAAAGGTTCTTCAACAAAACACTCTCTCTCTCTCTCTCTCTCTCTCTCTCTCTCTCTCTCTCTCTCTCTCTCCTTCAGTTTGAGGCGTCACTTTCAGTTGTGCAGAAATAAATTCTTTGACACTCTTTGAATGATCTGCTCTGCTGCATGATAATACATTACCATCCTACGGCATGCTGGGTAAAGGTGATCTCTGCCAGCGCTTCAGTTTGGAGCTGAAATATAATGTGATCAATTATTTAAGCCAATGAGAGACAGTAAAGGTGAAAGGGGAAGATTATTAGCATCTGATCTCACACTGAGGTCAAAGTACAGAGGTCACAGAGCAAATCAAGGCCTCAATGGAGGTCTGTCCTGATTACAGATGAATGAGAGAGAGAGAGAGAGAGAGAGAGAGATGTGTGTGTAAAATCCTCTGGAAACACACTAACAGAAGTAATGAGATTTAAAAGCATATGGGAATATAATATGAACAAGTGAAGTATGACGAAAGATGTCTCTATGAAGCCCCTCCTTCTGAAAAGCACACTGTGCTCTGATTGGTCGGCTAGAGCAGTGTGTTGTGATTGGTCGAGCGCTTTGAGCGTGTTTGGGAAATGTACCGCCATTTACCATAATCGCCAGTTTCGGCCATAGACTGTAAATAAATATGTGCGTAGTGTGTGTGGCGTCACCCGTAGTGTTTCTGAAGAGCGTTTTTGAAGCCCAAAGTGGGCGGAGCCAGCCGTCGCCATCTTGGCCGCGCGTCACTCGCGGATAAACGAAAATGTGCAGCGAGGCGGATTAGCTGAGGTGACGTGACGCTAACACACAGCAGACAAACGTCTAGCAGTGACATCAGCAGCAATCCACCTGTCACTCAAGTGGCCACGCCCTTAATTATGCAGAACTTTAAGGCTTAAAGGGTTTGTTCACCCAAAAATGATAATTCTGTCATTAATTACTTGTGTCGTTATGTCGTTTCAACCCCGTAAGACCTTTGTTCATCTTCGGAACACAAATGAAGATATTTCTGATGAAATCTGAGAGCTTTCTGTCCCTCCATTGAACTTTCAAGGCCCAGAAAGGTGGTAAAGACATAGTTAAAATAGTCCATGTGACTATATTCAACAATCTCGTCTCTTCCATGTCATTCTCCTACGCTGTTGACAGTGCAGCGCTTCTGGGTTTAAGTCAGAACCGGTCTTGTGTGTGATGATGACACAGAAACTAGCCGATAATGAGCCGACGTTCTGATGTAGAACCCGATATCCCAAATATCTTCATTTGTGTTCCGAAGAGGAACGAAGGTTTTTTTGGCTCTGTTTTTTCTGCTGTAAAGTTGGGAATATTAACATGGAGCTCTATGGGATTGAGTCTCTTCTGCAGCCGGTCTCTAGTGGCCAGTCGATGAACTGCAGTTTAACTCACTTCAGTGTTAGATTCAAGAGAGAGGTTGCCGCTTGGTTTCAACACACTACTAACTAACTCAACCAGGCCCCGCCCCTTTATTCTGCGCATAAATTATTATAATGAGGAATATTGTGAGTGTGCGTTCCCAGAAGAAACTCAAGAGTATAATGGAGGCGTTTCAGGAGTTCAGAAACTCTGATATAGAGAAGAACTCCTGGAGGGATTTAATTGTAGAGTGTTACCGACGGTTTTTAACTTCCAAAATGCATCTAGAAGTGCTATAATGTGATCTATATGTGTGTGTGAGGGCTGGAGCAGGTGTGTAATGGGATGAGACCTGCACAGGAACCAATTTCCACATCTGAACCCAGTAATGTCCCTCTTCCTTCTGTTACTGTGGAAACCGAGGATCCGCTCGCCCATCATCCCACTTATTATTCCGCATAAATTCAGCTTTATTTCTGAGAGAAGAAAAGAAGGTCTTCTTTGACGTGTGTGTGAATGTGAGTGCTGTCAGCGCCAACTCGGCCGCGGGTCGAGACGGAGAACGGAGGATCCGAACACCACCTGCCTCTGACGATCCTCATCCGTGATCAGAGAGACGTCGCTGTTATTAATCACACCAGTGTGAAATCAGAGCCCGTC
>CM040822.1:847539-865039 GCA_022828995.1 Vimba vimba
ACACACACACACACACACACTAAATCCGCTGTAACTGATAAGAGTGAATGTTTCTCTCTGTTGTAAACATGTATTCTGTGTTCTCGAGGCGTTTGTGCCGCTGTTTCAATCACTGCGACTGAGACAGATCAGTAATCCTCTCAAAGCCAACGCCACACACACACACACACACACACACACACACACACGTACGCGCGCGTCCCCTCCGGACACTACTGTTCCCACCGCACGCGTGTGTGTGTGTGTGAGTGTGTCGTCACAGAGATTACATGTCACATCCAATTTGTGTTTAAGCAAACGTGTGTGTGTGTGTGTGTGTGTGTGGGTGGGTGGATTTATGCTTCTGATTGCTAATTGCCCAAAAAATTAATGAAAAAGAACAGATTTCTTTAACTCTTGGAGTGTTTCGTCTTTGTTCGGTCTCTGTTGTGTTTCTCTCTCATCTCTGATGTGTTTCTTCAGGCCCGTATCAATGACTAACATCTGCTGAGCGGCTAATCACACACACACACACACACACACACACACACACACACACACACACACACACACACACTGCAATCCTGTCTTCTACTGGTAATGACGCTCAGAATCCATAATTATTACACAGTGTTTCCACTAGAGACCAATAAACACACACTTCACACTCATGCGACATTCAAGCGAACGATACAAATAAACTGGGCAACACTTCATAACACTGTTCCGTCATTAATGAGTAACTACACCGAAACTAATGAGTTACGCACTGTTAACACTCTACTATTAACTAACAAGAAACTCTGATTAATGAATGAGTGAGTAATAGCGCTCAGATAAATGTGGAAGATAATCAATAACTACTATTATTCACACCTCACTGAAGACTAATAACTATATACAGGTTCATAATTAATATTAATAATGCATAATTTATAAGTAAGGGTTAATGCCCTTCGAGGTGTCCATTATCAGGTATTAATGGACGACGGCGAGGCGTGACAATGGACACCTCGAAGGGCATTAACCCGCTTATACCATGGTCACTTACGAAAGAAAGAAATATTTAATCAATTAATAATACTTTAATGTGTTTTAGAGTAAAAATCGTGAGGGTTTTTATTTATTAAGTCGAGCGCACTATTTAATATCTCCCGTATACAGGCGTGGCCACAGCGACCCGACCGCAGCAGTTGGTCAGTGAGTTTGAGCCAGCGCAATCATTTATAACTGTCATCAGGCAAACTGACGGGACGCCTTTCCTAGGTGTACATTATCACTTTTTAACGGACACCCAGCAGCCAATCAGAATCGAGTATTCACCCAGACCATGGTATAATAAAAGGTAACCATAACCCGTTAGTAATAAGTCAATACATCTTTCTAAAGGAATTAATGATTTGGATCAGTGTCTAAAGTGAAGATCATGATAACTCCCTAAAATTGCCTGAAGTCTAGGCACATTTCCATTACAGATTTGCGCAAAACGTTTGCGTTTTTTTCTAAACGTAGACAAAAAAAGTATTGCGAAATGACGGCGTTTCCATTAAACGATGTTATGCGACTAAAACTTCTTAGTTCTCGCGATCAGTAAATCCAAAAACATGGTAATGGACGTTGGTGGGTTTCTGTACTATATCCCAGCCACTGCACTGGCCATTATTATTAATGGAAGGAGATGTGTGTGTGTGTGTGTGTGTGTGTGTGTGTGTGTGTGTGTGTGTGTGTGTGTGTGTGTGTGTGTGTGTGTGTGTGTGTGTTTTCCAAGCATTGATGGTCAGGAACGACCCTTATTATACTGTGAGCGGCTCATATGAGGAGTTTCTGGGTGTTTCTCCATCAGTTCTGCTTCGAGGTCTTGATTGTGGCATTTATTTGAGGTTTAGAATCCATTATTCCTTTAATTCTTTTGTCTATTATGAGTTTAATAAAGAACTCTGTCTCGTATTCTGTCCAATCACACCGCGTCATCTACGTCAGGTGACTGTAAATGCGCAAACACTGTTTCCATTGCAGTTTCGCGAAATATTTCTTTTTCGATTTGCCTGAAAAACCTCCTCATGCGAGCGGAAAAACTTTTTTGCGATAAATGGGAGTTTTTGCAAAATTGACGTGTTTCCATTGGGCGTATTTTCAATTCGCAATTTCAATACGCAGTTTGAAGGGTAATGGAAACGCGGCTACTGTAAGCTTTTGATATTTTTGTAAGATTTTGGACAGTAATTCCTTCAGATGGATTTGGTAACAATCATTACTATCAGAATCAGAGTCTGTATTTGTCATTATACAAAAGAGTACATCGAAGTTATATGCAATCTCCCACTTTACAAACAATAATCCTGTGCAAAAGAACACATTTCTCCTACGTAGCAAAATAAGTGAGAATGGTACACAGTAAACTGGAATGTAATAATAAATATACCTTTAACAGCAATATTTGCATATCATATGCAGCACAATTGAGGTGATTTATAAGCATTTGACTATAAATAATTACAAAAGAGGCTTTTAACTCACAGAAAGTCGTTAAAAAAGAAGCAATCACTAAAATATACTAGTGTTCCCATGATCTTCACTTTAGACACTGATCCAAATAATTATTAGTTCCTTTAGAAACATGTAGTAACACTTGATTCATTACTAACGGGTTACCATTGCCATTATAAATTATGCATTATTAATATTAATTATGAACCTGTATATAGTTATTAGTCTTCAGTGAGGTGTGAATAATAGTAGTTATTGATAATCTTCCATATTTATCTGAGCGCTATTACTCACTCATTCATTAATCAGAGTTTCTTGTTAGTTAATAGAGTGTTAATAGTGCGTAACTCATTAGTTCCGGTGTAGTTACTCATTAATGACGGAACAGTGTTATGAAGTGTTACCATGAACTGTTTTGTTAGTGAGATCAGCTCTTGGTTAATTATAATTAGAAATTTAAGAAATATTTGCATGTATATACTGTGTATATATATTTATATTATATATAATTTATATTATATATAAATAACACATTTTATTTAATTTTTTTAAATATATATATGAATGTGTGTGTATTTATATATAGAAAATAATTATATACCATACACACACATATATTATGTAAACACAAACTTTTATTTTGGATGCGATTAATCGCGATTAATCGTTTGACAGCCCTAATTATAATCTGATGTCACATGACGCTGAGTTTGACCTCTGACCCTAGCAACCTAAAAGACACCTAAAGCCCGCCGTAATGACCTCTGACCTCGTCTCCGGACAACACGGAGAAACACAATCACGGACGAGGGATTAGATCACAATAATCAAATCTTGCTTCTCCTATTTTCCTATTTTGTGGAAGAGGTAAAAACATGATTTGATCAGATTAGATGATTGACCGGCGGTGTAATCCAGCAGAGATTACTGCGGTAAACATCTCTGTAATTTACTACGGTACAGTCGAGCGTCAGTGTGCAATATTAAACCAGCGCTGTATAATATAATATTCTTCTGCTGAAGATGTCACAGCTTTATCCGGCTGAGACGTCACACACATGTCCAGCTTATATCATCATCACACACAGATTTACATGCTTGTTTTTCACATTCACTATTCATTTAAATGCTTTGGATATTTAATTCTTTTAAATTAAAGATTTAAAGGGATTTAAGATAACAAGATAAGAACTAAAATATATTGTAAAGTATTTGCAATGGTTTTCTTTAAAAATATGCACATATTCACTGTTAATCTTATGCTTAATGTGCTGAAAACGGCTCTTTAATGTGTTTGTCTTCAGTTATGAACTACATGGATTATTTAAACGACTATATTTTCAACTCAAAACAGTGAAATCTGACAAAATATCTGAGTAATTTGCATCACTAGACCTTATTTTTAGGTCAACATAAATATATATAGATATAAAATATACATAATATATGTGTGTGCTGTGTATAATTATTTTGTATATAAATATACACACATGCATGTATATATGTAAGAAATATTTGCATGCATATACTATATATATACTCTATATATATATATATATATATATATATATATATATACACATACATAATTAATATTATATATACATATAAATGTTTTATATTTAAATAACATTTTTCTTAAATATATACATATATGTATATTATATATACATATGATATGATCAGTAAAGTATATAAATATACACACATGCATGTATATATGTAAGAAATATTTGCATGCATATACTATATACTCTCTCTCTCTCTCTCTCTCTCTATATATATATATATATATATACACACATAATTAATATTATATATACATATAAATGTTTTATATTTAAATAACATTTTTCTTAAATATATACATATATATATATGATCAGTAAAGCCCCACCTACTTTGATTTGATTGGCCATTTGAAGTGCTGTCAGGTTTTAGACCAGCTTAAAAATTTGTTTTTTTAAACTTTTTGCCATTTAAACATTAAATAATAAATCATAATGAAGTGCAGCAAAGCAATATCAGCCATGTCAAATATTGGCCTTCTTATTGAACCCTGTTTAAATGTGTCTAAACTAAAGTCACTGTGGGATTCTCATGGTTTATTATGAATGCTTTATCACTGCACATTATTATTGTGTTAACTTCATATTCCTGGTGATCTTGAATCAGAATAAGTTCCTCTCGCTGCATCTCTTCTCTTCTCTGATGATGTGGGCGGGGCAACCTGTCACTCACATGAGATCAGCCAATAGCAAACCACAACCATCCAATCATCCAATCAATTCCTCACAGACACAATCAAGCCCCGCCCACTGTTCTTGTTCCAGAAGCGTTTCTCTCAGATATACGACACAATAAAGAAGATTCATGCTTTAGATGTCACAAAAATAATGCAGAAATCTTCATTTACAGAATGCATAAAGTGGTATTTTTGGTTTGATTTGTGGCTGAAACGTTCCCGGACACGTTCACCTGAGTGCGTGAGGCGTTTGCTAACGAGGGCCGGCGAGTGTGTGTTGAGCACGGGGACGTTCAGGGGCCAATGTGACACCGGCAGGAGAAACACATGAAAGCGGTTCAGGGACGCGCTCTGAACACTCACACACACTTTGTTCTCCGCTTCAAAGACTGACTCACTCGGAGGAATCCAGCAACAATACAGCAGGAAAAATACCATCAAAACAGCCAGCAGAGAACAGACACACACACACACGCTTCACACACACATGCACTGTAAGATACGACTAATGATGACTGTAAAAATGCTACGGTTAAACAATTAATTCTACTATATGGTAAACTGTAATAGATCTATGCAATTTTACAGTAAAATACTGTTAAATGTACCGTTTCTCGGAAATCATCTTAAAGTAGCGGCTGGAGTGTATATTTGTTTTTAATGACATTATAAGTTTGATTAAACCATCAGCATATGAGGAGAATATTAAAAAAAAATAAAAAAAATGAAGAAAGAACAAAACACTAAACATTAACACTAAAATAAAAAATAAAAGTCAAACTTCAGCTTCAGGTTTTATTTTACAAAGCAAGAAAAAAAAACTGCATAGAAAAACAAAAAGCTGGGAGGAAAAAGCAAACATCGACTACAACAAAATCAGTTATTAATAGTTGGTTGGTTCTCTCTTGTTTTTGCATGCATTCAAAATTTGGAAAAACATTATGTTGCATTATATTTCATTGTGTTATTACCACAAATCAAACAATCGACTCCAAGCACAACTACACAATGCGTCAACAAAATCTTTAATAATATTTGAATAAAGGGTGAAGATGTCAATTTCCCAAGACCATACTTCACATTTTTCATTTTAATAATTATGTTTCTTCTTAATTATTTTATTTTTTTTATCATTTATGCACATTACAGTTTTATATCTTACTGTAATTTACAGTGGAAAAACTGTGGTTAAAATCCCCTGTGAACATTTTTCATTTTAATAATTAAAAGTAATTATGTTTTCCTTATCATTTATGCACATTACAGTTTTATATCTTATTTTGTTGAAAGAATTAGTGCATTTTAATGTCATGTGTGTTTTGTATTTGTGCAGCTTCTATATATTAGTATTTTTTCTTCAACTTGTGGAAAAGTTATGATGAACTCTGACAGCACAGAGAAAGACACATGATGTGAATCAGTAATTCTGCTGGTTTTCTCTTCATGTTAAAGGAACTGAACAGATTTTAGTGGCAGTGTTGCTGATTCAACAGAAAAGCGGTTTAAAATGTAATATTTTGTTGTAAATTACAGTTTTAAATATTAAAATTTACAGGTTGTTCAGTGAATATGTTTACTGTTTTATACAGTATTGTTCAGCCAACCAAAGCTGACGGTGTTTCTGCAAAAACAGAAGAGAAACATTTTGAGAACAGATCAGCTGTAATCTCGTTAAATCTCGTTTGGCACACTGGTGATATCATACATGTATCTCCTATTGGTTGTAAAGCTTTTTGTAAAGTTTTTTTTTTGTTTGTTGCTTTTTTTTTTTATTGCTGCTTGTAAATTGTTTTAAGTGTTTTATCTGCATGTAAGGCGTGACATATGTGATCTTGGACCACAAAACCAGTCACATGGGTCATTTGTTTTAAATATAGATTTATACATCATAAAACATCTGAAAGCTGAATAGATGAGCTCTTCATTGATGTGTGTTTGTTAGGATAGGACAATATTTGGTCGAGATACAACTATTGAAAACATTGAGAAAATCTCCTTTAAAGTTGTTCATTTATGTTGGCGATTGTGCAGCATTCACTCACAAATATAAATGTTTTATATATTTACGGTAGGAAATTTACAAAATATCTTCATGGAACATGATCTTTACTTAATATCCTAATGGTTTTTGGCATAAAAGAAAAATCGATAATTTTGACCCATACACTGTATTGTTGGCTATTGCCACAGATATACCCGTGCGACTCGAGACTGGTTTTGTGATCCAGAGTCACACATATAAAAATGTATAATTATTGTTTGTACCTGACAGGAGCTCCGCGGCTCTGGGCCGGTTTCAGCACAACCGTGACACTGCTGTCCGTCTGGTTCAGAGGCGACTCCTGATCGTACGCCGGCATCGACGGAGCTGCACACACACACACACACACACACACACACACACACACACACACACAAGCCGAATCATTTAAATGATTTAAAACAGCAACTCAAATCACTGGAGTTATGATGCAAGAACACAAACGCTGATGTCTTTGTTTCATTCCTAGGCTAACACAAAAAACGATACTCGGTTACTCACGTAACCTCGGTTCTCTCTAGAGAGGGAACGAGTATTGCGTAAGCTTGCTTACGCTGCGGGAAAGTCTTCTTTTCTCGAGATACTGAAGCCAAAATTATCCTTAATTTCATTTTTTGTCAACGCAGTGCAGCTGCGGGCAGCTGAGCTAGAGCGGCATACTGCGCGCTCATTGGCTGCCGCGCGGCAACTGCTTAAGCCTACCAGTGAGCCTGGCGTGACGTCACGCCCAATGAGGGCGCGCGCGCCCTCGCGCGTCACAGCCCGCCAGAATGGGCGGCGTCAGAGCGTATATAAGGAAGGCTCGTAGGCTATATTCTCTGTTTTCTGTCGAATGAAGCGACACGAGCTACAGGCTTCAAGCACGGCAGGGAACGCAATACTCGTTCCCTCTCTAGAGAGAACCGAGGTTACGTGAGTAACCGAGTATCGTTCTCTTACGAGAGGTTCTCTCGTATTGCGTAAGCTTGCTTACGCTGCGGGAACCCCTTGTCCACGCCGTGCGAGCCTAACAATCACATATGACTCTATGAAGAGCATAGAGGTGAAAAACAGGTGGCCAGCGGTGCGGGCCAACACATGTTCATAAGCACATCTAGGGAACGCAAGAACGGCAAGGCCGGTCTATGTATACTGACCCTGAGCGTGCAGCTCAACAGACAAGCTAGTCAATAGTACAACCTGCGCATATGGGCAGGACATGAACACGACTAGACTGACAGAAGTTTTGCCTGCAGAGCGGGAACTTCCAGGTTATAAAACCTAACAAAAGTGGAGGGGGACGCCCAGCCCGCCGCCATACAAATGTCATGAATGGAAATCCCGCTGGACCATGCCCACGATGAGGCCATGCCTCTGGTGGAATGAGCCCGTATGCCCAACGGACATTGCAGGTCTTTTGACGCATATGCTGCCGCAATAGCGTCCACTATCCATCTGGATAGCGTCTGTTTCGAGGCGGCGCGACCCTTAGCGCGCCCTCCAAACGAAACGAAAAGCTGCTCTGAGAGCCTGAAGGCTGCAGAGCGCGTGACATAACACCTTAACGCCCTGACCGGGCAAAGGCGGTTGACACCCTCCTCACTGCCGGATGACGGCAGGGCCGATAGGGTAATGACTTGAGCCCTAAAGGGAGTACCTAACACTTTGGGGACATAGCCGTGCTTCGGTTTGAGAATGGCTAACGAGTCGTTAGGTCCAAACTCGAGGCACGACGCGCTGACAGACAGCGCATGCAAATCACCCACTCGTTTGACTGAAGCCAGAGCTAGCAGAAAAACGGTTTTAAGCGTCAAGTATTTCAACTCCACAGAGTCCAAAGGCTCGAACGGATGCACTTTCAGGGACTCTAGGACCAGGGACAGGTCCCAAATAGGGACTGACGGGGGCCGGGGAGGGTTCATCCTCCTGGCCCCGCGCAGAAAACGGGTGATGAGTTCATCCCTGCCCAGTGAGCGGCCGCGCGCCGAATCGGCGAACGCTGCTATGGCCGCGACGTAAACCTTGAGCGTGGAGGGGGACCTGCCCGCGTCCAACATCTCTTGGAGAAAGTTCAATACCTGTGGGACTCCACAGGACTGAGCATTAGAACCCATTTTCACACACCATTTGTTAAACACTGACCATTTAGACGCATAGAGCCGCCTCGTCGAAGGGCTCTGGACTGCGTGATCGTGTTAATTACCCCTTCTGGCAGATCAACGAATATCCGTTGATTTCCCACGCATGCAGAGACCAGTGCTCTGGATGGGGATGCAGAATCGATCCTCGAGCTTGAGAGAGAAGATCTCTCCTCACCGGGATCGGCCATGGGGCTGTGTCTGTCAGCCTCATTAGCTCGGGAAACCATGGTTGGTTTTCCCAGCGCGGGGCTATGAGGAGCGCTGCGCAGTTCGTCTCCCTGATCCTCGCTAGCACTTGAGGCAGCATCGAGATCGGGGGGAACGCATACAGCGGAACGCTGGGCCAGGTCTGGGCCAGCGCGTCCTCGTGTTTCGAGAAAAACCTCTGGCACTGAGCGTTCTCGCTCGCGGCGAAGAGGTCGATCTCCGCTTTGCCAAAGCGATGCCAAAGCGCTTGGACCGTCTGGCGGTGTAGAGACCATTCCCCTGGGGGAACGTTGTCCCTGGACAGTCTGTCCGGGCCGTCGTTGAAACGACCGGGTACATGAGCTGCCCTTAGGGAGCGCAGCGGGCCCTGAGCCCAGGATAGGAGGCGCTCTGTGAGAGCGCGCAGGGCTCTGGATCTGATTCCGCCCTGGCGGTTCACGTAAGACACTACTGACATGTTGTCCGAGCGGACTAGCACATGGTGTCCCCGTAGGAGTGGTAGAAAGTGCTTCAGCGCTTTCTCGACCGCCAGCATCTCTAGACAGTTTATGTGAAGGCTTTTCTCCGTATTCGACCACCGGCCGCAATCGGACTGCCCTCGTGAGTCGCTCCCCAACCCATGTTGGACGCATCTGTCGAGACCACTTTGCGGTGTGCGATGACCCCCATCGACACTCCCCGCTGAAACCATTCGGCCGCCAGCCAGGGCTGCAGGGCTGAGACGCAGCGCTGAGTCACTCTGACTGGTGCACGGCCCGAAATCCATGCTTTGCGGGACTTCCGACTTTAGCCAGCACTGAAGCGGGCGCATTCGAAGTAAACCCAGCTGCAGGACCGCTGCGGCTGACGCCATATGGCCCAAAAGCCTCTGAAAGGTTTTTAGGGGAAAAACTTTTCCCACCTGAACGGAAGCGGCGAGGTGCCGAACACGGCGCGCGCGCTGTGTTGACAGTCTGGCCGTCATCGCCGCCGAATCCAGATCTATACCCAGGAAAGTGATAGACTGGCTGGGGGTTAGAGAGCTCTTGTCCCAGTTCACGGAAAGACCCAGGCTTTCCAAATGACCGAGAAGCGCTTTCTTGTGAGAAACTAGTTCCTCTGTTGACTGCGCTATAATGAGCCAATCGTCCAGATAGTTCAGAATTCGCATCCCTTTCGATCTCAGGGGTGCGAGGGCCGCGTCCATGCACTTCGTAAAAGTACGGGGTGCCAGGGACAAGCCGAACGGCAGGACGGTGTACTGATATGCCTGACCGTCGAAGGCGAATCTCAAGAATGGCCTGTGACGGGGAATAATCTGAATCTGAAAATACGCGTCTTTCAGATCGAGAGAGATGAACCAGTCCCCCGGACGAATCTGCGCGAGGATTTGACCGGTCGTGAGCATTTTGAACGGTCGTTTCACGAGCGCTTTGTTCAAATATCTCAGATCTAGTATAGGTCTGAGCGCTCCGCCCTTCTTGGGTACGAGGAAATAGCGGCTGTATAAGCCTGCCTCGGCAGCCAGAGGGTGAACCCGTTCTATCGCACCTTTGTGCAGTAAATTCGCTATCTCTGTGTGAAGCAGATGGGCTGCATCTGCTTTCACTTGTGTCTCGACCCGGGCGCGAAAACGCGGGGGGCGGCGAGCGAATTGAAGCGAATAGCCCTTTATCACTGTGTTTAATACCCATTCCGACATTCCCGGAATAGCTTTCCATGCATTCGCACTCATAGCTAGGGGTCGGATTGCCTCCGGGTCCCGCCCGCCGCACAGCGCGGGACGGAGAGCCTGTGGCGGTATGTGCGCGAGTCGCGCAGTGACAGTGAGGGGAGACGGGGGCTCGCTGATAGCGGCAGCCGGCTGAATGACGCTGTGAGAGAGCGTTTTGAGCGACGGCTCGCGGCGCGGAAGCGGGGCGGGCTCGTGAGTGTGTACATGAGAGCGTGCGTGCTGTATAGCGGGCACAGGACTCTTTATTAACGCACAGCCGGCGGTGGAGTGCTTTCGTCCCCGAATGTGTGAGGCAGAGCGGGCACTGTGTAGGTGTGAGCACTGGGTTGTGGGCACGTGACCTACAGCTAACACTCGAGCGGCCGTAGCGCGCTTTATGTGAGTGCACTCCGTGGGGTACACAGGGGGGATTGTGCTTGTGTGTAGTGATGAACACTGGGGTGTGGGCATGTTTACTACACTCATAGCACTGACGGCGTGAGCCGGATGACCAGATTTTACACTCTTTATTCGATTTATCTGGGTCGCCGTAAAAACGGCGTTTGTGTGCAGGCGAGAGAGTTGAGAAACTGGCTCGTTGGCTGCGGTGGACACTACTGCAGTAGCCTTTATCAAGGGGACTGGCAGAGGGATACAGGTTAGCTTCGACGGCGGTCCGGCCGCGGCGGGACTCAACCGTCTTTTCCTCCTTGCGAGTGCTAGGAGGATTTCGCAGGCTCGGTTTTCAGCGAAACTCTAGGCCGGGGACCCCGCGGGGGTGGCGGCCTGTGTTGGCTGGTGGAGCGGGACCTGGGTCGGCCGCGCTGACGCTGCTGCGATGCTGGAGGTCGGGAGGGGCGCCGCGTGGGGCTGCGTGCAGGAGGCTGAGTTTTAGAGCGGCCTGCAGCGGAGCTCGAGCGGCGGGGCAGGAAGAGGTTCATGGCCTGTGACGCCTTCTGAACTTCCGAGAAGCTGTCCACGAGGCCACTTACCGCGGGGCCGAAGAGGCCGGCGGGTGAGAGCGGGGCGTTGAGAAAGACGGACCGCTCTTGCTCTCCCATGTCGGCTAGCGTTAGCCAGAGGTGGCGCTCAATGACAGTCAGCGAAGCCATAGATCGTCCGATCGCTTGGGCTGCTGTTTTCGTCGTGCGAAGGGAGAGATCCGTCGCACTGCGCAGGTCGGTCAAAGCAGATTTATCAAGTTTTCCCTCGTCGAGCTGGCTGAGGAGGTCGGCTTGGAAAACTTGTAAAACCGCCATTGTGTGCAGGGCTGAGGCGGCTTGCCCAGCGGCGGAGAAAGCGCGGCTGGCAAACGCCGAAGTAGTCCTGCAGGCCTTGGACGGGAGGGCAGTCTTTGAGCGCCATCTAGCGGATGGGGGGCAAAGATGCGCTGCAACCGCTGGTTCGACCGGTGGGATCCGGTCATACCCTTTCTCCTTGGCTCCGTCTACGCGAGAGAGAGTAGATGAGGCCGGAGAACGGAGTCTGGCCGAAACTGGAGCGTCCCAGGATTTGGTAAGCTCCTCGTGAAGCTCCGGCAGAAAAGGCGCTGGCCTGGACACTGGAGCTCGTCGACTGGCGGGCAGGAAGCACCCGTCGAGTCTGTTGGGCGGGGTCGCCGCTGGCGGGGACCATTCGAGGCCCAGGTGTTCGACTGCTGCCGTGAGGAGGCGGAGAAGCTCGGCGTCCACACTGGCGTGAGTCCTGCTGGACGCTCTGGTGGAGGAGGCGGAGCGGACAGAACCGGACCATTCCTCGCTGTCCGACGCCATTAGTGAGCACGTGTCCAGTAGCGCGTCATCATCCGCTTCATCCCCTGAGGCGACGGCATCGAGGGCGTGAGCCGTCGGCTGCGCGTCGGGAAGCGGGGGCGGAGAAGGAGAGAGCGAGGCTCGCGGGAGAGGCTCCGGCGAGGCCTTGGCTCGAGTCTCGGGCTCAGGTGGTCGCTGCGAGCGGCGTTTCTTCTTACGCGGCCCGAGGACAGTTGGAGCAGGTTCCGTGAAGAGGGCGAGTCGAGCCCGCAGGGTCGACATCGGCAGCTCTTCACAGAAAGCGCAGCCGCCCGTGGAAAGCGCGACGGCTGCGTGGTCCCGGCCCAGGCAGAGAGCGCAGTTAAGATGGCGGTCTCCGTCGCTGAGCGCGGAGCGGCATGAGCCGCACGTGGTGCGAGGCATTTGCAACAACGCCTCTGCTCTTTTAGAAAAGTGCTGCGGAAGCAAGAACACACACAAAAGAGCTTGCAAAGGATATTCGCCGGATAGCTGAGCTGGCACGGCAGGCTGAAGGCGGCGAAAATCGTCCGGCTTCCTCAGGCTGACCTAAGCTGGCTCGTTAGCTGGGCCTTAAAGGACAACGGCGACGGCTTCCTCTCCGAGATCAGCGATGCGAGTGCTTCGCTGAAAAGACAGAAATCAGAGAATATAGCCTACGAGCCTTCCTTATATACGCTCTGACGCCGCCCATTCTGGCGGGCTGTGACGCGCGAGGGCGCGCGCGCCCTCATTGGGCGTGACGTCACGCCAGGCTCACTGGTAGGCTTAAGCAGTTGCCGCGCGGCAGCCAATGAGCGCGCAGTATGCCGCTCTAGCTCAGCTGCCCGCAGCTGCACTGCGTTGACAAAAAATGAAATTAAGGATAATTTTGGCTTCAGTATCTCGAGAAAAGAAGACTTTCCCGCAGCGTAAGCAAGCTTACGCAATACGAGAGAACCTCTCGTAAGAGAACTAGTGTTACTGTTTTCTTTTGGTAAATAATCTTAGAGTCACTAATGTTGTTCAACTAACATAATATTTTGAGTTTCTGTTCATTAAAATAATCTCTTTCATTGCATAAAAGAGGAAGTTGATGTTGTTTCTCTACTAGAACAGGTTTTCCTGCTTGAATGTTGATTATTCTCCTCATATTCTCCATTGTTGCGGCTCCTCTCTTCCCAGTCTGTCAGTAACGCTCTGTTTACTTCCTGTCTCTATGAAGCCCCTCCTTCTGAAAAGCACACTGTGCTCTGATTGGTCGGCTGGAGCAGTGTGTTGTGATTGGTCGAGCGCTTCGAGTGTGTTTGGGAAATGCCCCGCCCCTTACCATAACCGCCAGTTTAACACACTACTAACTAACTCAACCAGGCCCCGCCCCTTTATTCTGCGCATGAATTATTATAATGAGGAATGTCGTGATGTGTTCGTCCCGGGAGAAACTCAAGACTACAGTGGAGGCGTTTCAGGAGTTCAGAAACACTGACTCTGATATAGAGAAGAACTGGAGCTTCTTCATGATCAAACTGCAGATGAACATGGAAAACAGCACAACTCAAATTTATAGTTTCAATGAACTAACTAAGAAACTTGGTAAAGGTTTTGGCACTTGCTTTATGAAAAAAAAAAAAAATCATGGACATGATTTGAACAGGTTAAATGGTCCTGTAAACAATAGTCCCACTTGTGCTCCTCGCGGTCAGAAATGACGCATTGGAAATGAATGAGGCGAGTTTCCTCTAGTGGAAGCGTTTGGTACTGCAGCCGAACAACATCTCACTGAAAGATCATTTTTTAGATTTTCTTGCAGTTTTAGAGTAAAACGTGTTTTTGAAAATATATATTTCATATGAAAAATTTAAAATAGTATTTTAGTGCATTTTTTATAACAATAAACATACAATTCTGTAACTTTTTTTAAGTTCAGTTTATAAAACTTTTTTCACTTCAGCCAGTGAAACTAATCTGCCAAGCGTTGTCTGAAAAAAAGAGATCAAACTTCAGTCTGTTGCTCTGAAGCAAAGTTGGAATAACATTTTCAGGTCTATGCTCAAAAAGTGAATAAATGGATTATAAATACAGTGTAAATATAATTTAGTACCATAAAATCCCCTAAAAATACAAAATATTTAATTAAAAACATTAACGAACTAGTACAAAAAAACACACACACAAAGAACGGCAACCAGGCTACTTGAACCAACACTTTTACAGCGAGCCTCCAGTGTTGGCTTATGATTGGTCAGTTTTAGATGCTGTTTCAGAGTAATGAACTCTGACCTGAGATCTTGGTTGTGGCCTGTGTGACGGCGGGCGGCCCGAAGCCTTTAGCCGTGCTCGCTCTGAGGGTGAAGGAGTACGTGGAACCCGGATAAAGACCCAGGAACACGTGGCTGGTTTCATTCCCCATCTTCACCACCTTCCCGCTCTGGTTAGACAGATCCAGCACTGGGTCGAAGGAGCTGACGGCTTTATAGGAGATCTGGGAACACAAACACGCATGTTAGTAGGGCTGCCCGCTGATAGTCCACTAACCGTTTTAATAGTTTAATAGTTTAATAGTAAACCAAAATTTTAATTATTTGTTTAGTCGCAGAAAAAAAAAAAAAAGCTTGAAAAAGTGGCGAAATCACGCAGACTGTGACGGACAGATCTGGAAATCCAATCATTCGCCTTTCATTCATCGACCTTAAATATGGCTTTTTACTTGAAATATGTAAGTAGCAGCAACTTTACAAGTCGCTCTAATGTAAACATAGATAAATGTGCGCTATTATTAATTTTAATATTATTATTATTAGTTTGTGTGGAGAAGCACATGACAGCTTGAGTTTAACTTAAAATACTACGTCATTCTCGCTCATACAAACTGTAAAGGGTCTACTTTTATTTCTGTAAACTCATAATAACAACAAAACGTTGTGCTTTTGTAAAATAATGGCGCTTTCTGTCAATTCGGTGTCAGTGAACTTGAGCGCATCACATGAATGAACCGAAACTCAGCGTACACTCGCCTCACAGACATGAGAAATATATCTATAGAAAGCTTGAGATGTCTACTTTTGGATGAACAGATTCAAATGGGAAAATAAATATTCTCCGATTATGTAATCCGTATGAAGTCGACTAGAAAAATGTTTAGTCGAGGGCAGATCTACATGTTAGCATCACTCAAATTAATTCCAGCGTCGACCGAACAAATGATTCCACTCTATTATTTCTAAAATGCTTCAAGGCCCTTTTCAATTATCAACCGGCAATAAAGAAATAAAGAAATCAATAACAGCATCCGCACTTGTGGCGGATCAGAGCAGGGAAAGTGTCTTGCTTCTCGTATTTGAAGGGTTTTGTTCATTGCACTGAAGATGAGCGACATTAATGAAGCGGCGCATTCGAGAACTTTCTGATATTGGGATTTTCATAAACTCTGTTAGCTATTAGATTCATAACACTGCATGGCGCGAGAGACTCGGGATGTGTGTGAAGATCAGACTGACGTCATCGGACAGGAACGGAGAATCTGAGGACGGGAAATCTCACTGGAAATATACAAGAGCAGAATGTCTGAAATCAGAGAGAGAGAGAGCGAGAGGAAAAAGAAAGGAAAGGAAGGATCAGGTTCCCTTGATAAGAGGAAAAAAAGCCCAAACTGTCCTTTTGAAATCACGACCCGTCAGAGAGTCTCAGTTTGAACTCTTTGATACTGTCAAATCAAAGGCTGGACAGTTGAGTCTACGGTTATTCCCGTCTGACTATGTGATCAGTAGCGCACACACACACACACACACACACACACACACACACACACACACACACACACACACACACACACACACACACACACACACACACACACACACACGTGATCTCAGGTTTTACTATCCTTGTGGGGACATTTGGTTCCCACAATGTAATATAAACCAAACGCACACACACACACACACACACACACACACACACACACACACTCTGTACATGCTACCCTCGGGGGATACTGGAAAACATGGTGCTAGTTTTCACCGTTATGCTGATGATACACTGCAAAAAAATGCTTTTCTTACTTAGTATTTTTGTCTTGTTTCCAGTTCAAATATCTAATATCTTAAATCCAAGAAACATTTACTAAAATTATATAAGATATCTTGTTTTATGAAAAAAGTGAGTTTTTGCTTAAAACAAGCAAAATGATCTGCCAATGGCTTCTATTATCTATGTAAGAATTTTTAGATATTTGGACTGGAAACAAGACAAAAATACTAAGTAAAAAAACATATTTTGCTGTGTATGCGGCTCTATATTTCTTCGCGACCTGACGAAACATACCAAATCACAAAACTAACTGAATGCATAGTTGATGTGAAAAATTAGATGACTAGTAATTTCCTACAACTTAATTCTGAAAAAAAAAGGTTTGATTTCATCCTTCGCCAGGAGTTTGATTGACAGGCAATCTGACCTATCGTAATGCAGATATTATGTTCAAACCAGACAGAGATAGTAGATTAACGTTGGTGGACTTCTATTGTGTGGTGTGGTGTGTTGACGTCTTAAAGCATACCTTCTGATGTTCATTCATGATTATTTTGTGCTATAACTAGTAGTAAAGAGGAAGAGATGATCTTCACATTAAAGAGCCACAAAACTGTATTTATTGTTTGAATTTCTTAAAAAATGACACGATTTGAAAGTTGAGACTTTAAAGTGATAATGTGTGTGTTCACCTCATACTGAGTGATGATGCCGAAGGTCTGAGCCGGTTCTCTCCACTTCAGCAGGATCTTCTCCTCATACACACTGGCCTGGATAGAATCCAGAGGAACTTCACCCGGCACTGACAGGAAGTGACATCACAACGGATCAGAACACAGCAACAACAACAGCTCTTCACATGCATACAATGTTCTGTAGCTGTAATATTTTGTTATATTTAACATACGGACACACACAGACAGACACACATTGACACACACACACACACAC
>CM040822.1:870039-872539 GCA_022828995.1 Vimba vimba
TCGAGAACAGGTGAGGGTCACATGATCACAGTATCGAGAACAGATGAGGGTCACATGATCACAGCATATCGAGAACAGGTGAGGGTCACATGATCACAGTATCGAGAACAGATGAGGGTCACATGATCACAGTATCGAGAACAGGTGAGGGTCACATGATCACAGCGTATCGAGAACAGGTGAGGGTCACATGATCACAGTATCGAGAACAGATGAGGGTCACATGATCACAGCGTATGGAGAACAGATGAGGGTCACATGATCACAGCGTATGGAGAACAGGTGAGGGTCACATGATCACAGCGTATGGAGAACAGGTGAGGGTCACATGATCACAGTATCGAGAACAAATGAGGGTCACATGATCACAGTATCGAGAACAGGTGAGGGTCACATGATCACAGCGTATCGAGAACAGGTGAGGGTCACATGATCACAGCTTATGGAGAACAGATGAGGGTCACATGATCACAGCGTATCGAGAACAGGTGAGGGTCACATGATCACAGTATCAAGAACAAATGAGGGTCACATGATCACAGTATCGAGAACAGGTGAGGGTCACATGATCACAGCGTATCGAGAACAGGTGAGGGTCACATGATCACAGCTTATGGAGAACAGATGAGGGTCACATGATCACAGCGTATCGAGAACAGGTGAGGGTCACATGATCACAGTATCAAGAACAAATGAGGGTCACATGATCACAGTATCGAGAACAGGTGAGGGTCACATGATCACAGTATCGAGAACAGGTGAGGGTCACATGATCACAGCGTATGCATTCACATCTGATTGGCTCCCACAATTTCGAGCTTTAAATCATTGTTAAAAATTAACTCAGGCTGTTAATTCCTCTGGACATTGAGTCATATGTGTCTGTTGTTGTTTTATGCTATTTTGTGTTATCTTTGTATTTTGGTATTACATTTTATTATCTCTGTACAGCACAGTGGGCAACTGTAGTTGCAATAAATTATGTTAAATAAATACAAAAAAGATAGAAAGAAAGAAGAATATATAAATATGTGCTGCTTTTTCCTCTCAACAAAATAAACACAACAGAACTGAGAAACAGCAGAAAGATCTGATCATAGAGATGAGGAGATGTGTTGCACATCACGTGTATTTCTACTATTTCTACAATAGATCACTTTAAATCTTCAGCTTTACAGTATTAAACAGTGTCAGCTTCAGTTTCTGCTATAAAGCGTCTCTCGGTGTGTTCATGTTATGTTTGTTTTATGCTCATATTTTGCATTCCTGTCCTGAAGGCCTTTCAGTTTAAAGATCTGCTCAGTGGACTATATGCACGGCCACTTCCTGGTTTAGGTAAGCCAGCTCAGTCATTTCGATATCGAGATCGTGCATATAGTCCGTTCTGACGGGAATTAACATCTTTACAGTGATTATAATGTTTTGTTTGATCAAGTTAATGGTTGATCAAGGTTAATTGTTATTATTGTGTAAATATCTTCCGTAGTTTCTAAAAGCCTCAACTGCATTAAAACATACAATCTCTCTCTCTCTCTCTCAATTCAATTCAATTCAAAATTGCTTTATTGGCATGACTGTACATGTTACAATATTGCCAAAGCTTGGAACATATAGAATAATTATAAAGTATAAAATTATAAAGTACAAAATAATAAAATATTATAATATAACTTAAATCTAAATGTACAACTTAAATTAATTGTACAAATTAACAGTGTAACAAATTATAATATCATTTGAACATTTTACACCACAGAACATTTTACACCACAGTGTTTTAACATATACACACACACATATCACTGAAGGTCACTGTGGTGGACAGTAGGGAAACACACTGAGGTCAGACACACACATTACACACACATTCACCTGCTGTCTCTCAGGCTGTGGCACACACACACGTATCTGGCAGCCAGTGCTGCTGTCTGGCCCTCTCCTAGCAGGATCTTCATCTGATCTACTTCAGTCATGGCTGTAAAGTTCTGTATTACGTTAGTGAGTTTGCTGAAGTAGAGTTCTCTGACTGAACTGTATTTGTGACAGTGGAGGAGGAAGTGCGTCTCTGTCTCGATCTCTCCTGTCCTGCAGTGAACACACACCCTCTGCTCTCGGGGTAACCAGCTCTTCCTGTGTCTGCCGGTCTCGATGGCGAGACTGTGTTCACTCAGCCTGTACTTGCTCAGGATCCGTCTCTGCTTTGTGTCTCTCACACTCTGGAGATATTCTTCCAGTTCATAATTTGATTTCAGATTTCGATAGAATTGTAATTTACTTTGTGTTTTAGTTTCCTGATCCCAATGTTCCAGATATGTATTTTTAGACTGTTTGATAATTTGGTTTGTCCTGATGTGTGTGTGAGAAGCAGTGCTGGTCTGAGACTGGTTAGTGTTAGTAGGGTTAGTCTGGTTAGTGAGTCTCAGAGCCAGCTGACTGAGGAGACTCTTTTCGGGGTTCAGTTCTTGGGTTTGTAGTGCTTTAAAATGTAATGATTCTGTGG
>CM040822.1:880039-885039 GCA_022828995.1 Vimba vimba
TGCACGTTTTTTTATTTATTATTTCAATGAAATGAATGTACTATATTTTAGTTCGATAATGTTTTTTTATTTAATATTTTGTATTTACAGGGGATTTTATGGTACTAAATTATATTTACGCTGTATTTATAATCAATTTATTAACTTTTTTGAGCATAGACCTGAAAATTACATGTCCAACTTAAACTCGTAAATCTTGAATGCTTTAGAGCGACAGACTGAAGTTTGATCTCTTTTCAAAGACGACACTTCATTGCGTGTAAAAAGTTCAAAAAAGTGAAACGTTTATTGTAATGAACAATGCACAAAAATACTATTTTAAATTTTTTTATGTTCGGCTGCAGTACCAAACGCTTCCACTAGAGGAAATTCGTCTCATTCATTTCCAATGAACTCATTATTTCAGGACCATTTAACCTGTTCGAATCATGTCATGTTCACACAGCAAGAGCCAAAACCTTTACCAAGTTTCGTACCATTCCGACTAAGTAAAATATACTTTAAAATTTCTGGTCAAAAATGACCAAGAGCACCAAAGGGTTAAATTGATCAAAAGTGACATTTATAATGTTACAAAAGATTCTTTATCAAATAAACGCTGTTCTTTTGAACGTTCATATGACCCGTGCACTCTCTCTCCGGTCTTCTGAAGCTGATCTTCACTGAAAAACAAATGCATTGAGAGCTTTTGTGAAAGTCAAACGACACGAGGGAGATTAAACGATGACAGAACGATCATTTCTGTCCCTTCCACAGAACAACTGCGAGTGTTTCTAAGGTTTCAGTCTCACGAAACACGTCTTCTCTGCGTGACGCCGGCGCGGGGCGTCCGACACCGCATACATCATGACTGGCTGATAGAGAGAGAGATGAGTTTACAAACAGCCTGCAAAAGTGCTGAAGCAGATTTTTATGTTATTTATTTAATTTCTCACACAACTTAAAAAAATAAAAGGAGACAAACAGCCAGGAGTGAATTTATCTTCATTAGCAGTGAAGCTCATCTGCTTCCACTCAGCTGCCATTACAGATGATGAACGACATCAGAAACACGAGAGAAAGAAGGGAGAAATGAAGGAAAGGTTTCATATGGAAGCTTAAGTGGTTTCGGAAGGAGCTTCAAATGTACAGAACTTTTTAGAGGTTCAATCATTTTATGCACTTACTGTAATTTATTGATTTAGTTTTAATTCATTTTTAATTTTAATTGAATCAAACAACTCGTAAACATACTTTATCAATAGAAAAAAAAATTGAAATATGAAATGAAATTGAAAAAAAGAAAAGAAAATATGATGCATTTATTCTTATATAGAATCTTTTTGGCATGAAGTTCTTTAACTCTTGTGCGTCAATTAAAAAAAGTTACACAGAGGACAAAAATGTCCATGTGTAAAAACTGTCATAAAAATTTGAAGCTTGCGAGCGAACTTAAGTTTGATCTCATTTTAATAAAGACCCTTTACAGATGATTGTTGAAGTACAACAAGTTTAAAAAGTGAAACCAAAAAAACGGTTTAAGTTTATGAAAATGATTTATTCATTATTTTATAGAAAAAATATATTTTATGAAACATATTGAACTCTAAAACTACTAGAAAATCAAAGCCAACTATCTAAACAAGTCGTGTCCCAAATGTGAGTTAGATATCTCCAGAAATGAGCTTTCGCGAGAGTGTGTTTGGTGAGAGTGTGTTTGGTGAGTGTTTGGTGAGAGTGTGTTTGGTGAGAGTGTGTTTTGTGTTTGGTGAGAGTGTGTTTGGTGAGAGTGTGTTTGGTGTTTGGTGAGAGTGTGTTTGGTGTTTGGTGAGAGTGTGTTTGGTGTTTGGTGAGAGTGTGTTTGGTGTTTGGTGAGAGTGTGTTTGGTGAGAGTGTGTTTGGTGAGAGTGTGTTTGGTGAGAGTGTGTTTGGTGAGAGTGTGTTTGGTGTTTGGTGAGAGTGTGTTTGGTAAGAGTGTGTTTGGTGAGAGTGTGTTTGGTGAGAGTGTGTTTGGTGTTTGGTGAGAGTGTGTTTGGTAAGAGTGTGTTTGGTGAGAGTGTGTTTGGTAAGAGTGTGTTTGGTAAGAGTGTTTAGTGTTTGGTGAGAGTGTGTTTGGTGTTTGGTGAGAGTGTGTTTGGTAAGAGTGTGTTTGGTAAGAGTGTGTTTGGTAAGAGTATGTTTGGTAAGAGTGTGTTTGGTAAGAGTATGTTTGGTGAGAGTGTGTTTGGTGTTTGGTGAGAGTGTGTTTGGTGAGAGTGTGTTTGGTGTTTGGTGAGAGTGTGTTTGGTGAGAGTGTGTTTGGTAAGAGTGTGTTTGGTAAGAATGTGTTTGGTGAGTGTGTTTGGTGTTTGGTGAGAGTGTGTTTGGTGTTTGGTGAGAGTGTGTTTGGTAAGAGTGCGTTTGGTGAGAGTGTGTTTGGTGAGAGTGTGTTTGGTGTTTGGTAAGAGTGTGTTTGGTGAGAGTGTGTTTGGTGTTTGGTGAGAGTGTGTTTGGTGAGAGTGTGTTTGGTGTTTGGTGAGAGTGTGTTTGGTGAGAGTGTGTTTGGTGAGAGTGTGTTTGGTAAGAGTGTGTTTGGTGAGAGTGTGTTTGGTGAGAGTGTGTTTGGTGAGAGTGCGTTTGGTGAGAGTGTGTTTGGTGAGAGTGCGTTTGGTGAGAGTGCGTTTGGTAAGAGTGTGTTTGGTAAGAGTGTGTTTGGTGAGAGTGCGTTTGGTGAGAGTGTGTTTGGTAAGAGTGCGTTTGGTAAGAGTGTGTTTGGTGAGAGTGCGTTTGGTGAGAGTGTGTTTGGTGAGAGTGTGTTTGGTGAGAGTGTGTTTGGTGTTTGGTGAGAGTGTGTTTGGTGAGAGTGTGTTTGATGAGAGTGTGTTTGGTAAGAGTGTGTTTGGTGAGAGTGTGTTTGGTGAGAGTGTGTTTGGTGAGAGTGTGTTTGGTGAGAGTGCGTTTGGTGAGAGTGCGTTTGGTAAGAGTGTGTTTGGTAAGAGTGTGTTTGGTGAGAGTGCGTTTGGTGAGAGTGTGTTTGGTAAGAGTGCGTTTGGTAAGAGTGTGTTTGGTGAGAGTGCGTTTGGTGAGAGTGTGTTTGGTGAGAGTGTGTTTGGTGAGAGTGTGTTTGGTGTTTGGTGAGAGTGTGTTTGGTGAGAGTGTGTTTGATGAGAGTGTGTTTGGTAAGAGTGTGTTTGGTGAGAGTGTGTTTGGTAAGGGTGTGTTTGGTGAGAGTGTGTTTGGTAAGAGTGTGTTTGGTGAGTGTGTTTGGTAAGGGTGTGTTTGGTGAGAGTGTGTTTGGTAAGAGTGTGTTTGGTAAGAGTGTGTTTGGTAAGGGTGTGTTTGGTGAGAGTGTGTTTGGGCGCAGGATCAGATTTCTCCATTATATGCAGCAAAACAACAGTGGTTCAAATATTACACACTCACACACTTTTTATTACACACAAACCATGCACACTCTGACATCCACACCAACACACACACACACAATTATAGCTGCATAATTTATCCAGTTGTCTCTATAATATTCAGAAGCAGAAAACAGGAATAAAGCGAGTTTTTGCTTTATAGGCCAAATCTGAAAAAAATGGCAACATCTGGTAAAAAATTAGAAAAATTAATTTGAAGGCTTTCCAAGAGAATGAAAGCATATTAACAAAGGTTGCTTCGTTTTATAGTTAAACGGCCCTGGGATTAAAAACTGCGGTTTTAATGGGTTTCAATGGGGATGTTTTTGTCCTGAAGGTCCTGAGAGCAACTATTGTGTGTTACTAGTGTAAAACAGATTTTTTAAAGGAAATGAGAGTGAAATAGTAAAATTCCAATAAAAATACACACTTGCACCAAAATGTATGCAGTTGGGATTAACACAAGCAAAATGATAAAAAAAAAAAAAAAAAAAACTGAAAAAGACAAAAATTTTCATATGGTCGCACAAGGGTTAAATTGAGTTCAGAGCCCTGAAGTATAAAGAACCACAGTTAAGTGTATAGAAAGAAGGAAAATTACATGAAAAAAAGAAAATAGAAGGAAAGAAGAGAGATTAAGAATATAAAAAAAAAAATAGGTAACACTTTATAATAACGTTCAGTTGTAAGTCATTTATAAGTGGTTAGTTAATGATGAACTTATCATTTACAAAACATTCATAAATGATTAGCAGGTGATATACTAACATTTTATGTATGTTTTGTAAATTCCGTTACATATCATTTACAAGTGATTAGTAAATGATTAACTAAATATTTACAAAACATGACTATGCATTTCATAAATGTTTAATAAATAATGTTTTTTTTGTTTTGTTTGTATGTGGCAATTAGAGGGTGCAGAAAGTGTTGTAAATGCCTTATACACATACAGATCATTTGTAACAGGTAAGTGTAACACATTTACAAGTGATGAATAGTTTACACTAGATTAGGGGATGCAGAAAGTGTTGTAAATGATTTATTCATGCGTTTACACATCATCTATAACAGGCGTTGAACACTGTAGTGTGTAGTGTGTAGTGTAGTGTGTAGTGTAGTGTAGTGTAGTGTAGTGTGTAGTGTAGTGTAGTGTAGTGTGTAGTGTAGTGTAGTGTAGTGTAGTGTAGTGTGTAGTGTAGTGTGTAGTGTAGTGTAGTGTAGTGTAGTGTAGTGTAGTGTGTAGTGCAGTGTAAGTGCTGACTGGTGAGGGTATAGACAGCTGTCTTCTGTAGTCTGTAGTGTAGTGTAGTGTGTAGTGTAGTGTAGTGTAGTGTAGTGTGCACTGCAGTGCTGACTGGTGAGGGTATAGACAGCTGTCTTCTGTAGTGTGTAGTGTAGTGTGTAGTGTAGTGTAGTGTAGTGTAGTGTGTAGTGTAGTGTAGTGTGTAATGTAGTGTAGTGTAGTGTAGTGTAGTGTGTACTGCAGTGCTGACTGGTGAGGGTATAGACAGCTGTCTTCTGTAGTGTGTAGTGTAGTGTAGTGTAGTGTAGTGTAGTGTGTAGTGTAGTGTAGTGTAGTGTGTAGTGTAGTGTAGTGTAGTGTAGTGTGTACTGCAGTGCTGACTGCTGAGGGTA
>CM040822.1:890039-895039 GCA_022828995.1 Vimba vimba
TTATATTTACGCTGTATTTATAATCCATATATTCACGTTTTGAGCAAAGTCTGAAAATCAAATTTCCAACTTAAACTGTGGTAAATCTTGAATGCTTTAGAGCGACAGACTGAAGTTTGATCTCTTTTCAAAGACGACACTTGGCAGATTATTGCTGAAGCGAAAAAAGTTTAATAAAGTGAACTTAAAAAAAAGTTACAGAATTTCACGTTTATTGTTATGAAAAATGCACAAAAATACCATTTTAAATTTTTTTAATTAAATATATATTTCAAAAACACGTTTTACTCTAAAACTGCAAGAAAGTCAAAGCCATAAATCTAAACAATCTGTGTTCCAAATTTGAGCTTGACATCTCAAAAAATGATCTTTCAGTGAGATGTTGTTCGGCTGCAGTACCAAACGCTTCCACTAGAGGAAATTCGTCTCATTCATTTCTAATGCGCTCATTTTTGACTGCGAGGAGCACAAGTGGGACTAACCTTTTCAAATCATGTCCATGATTTTTTTGTGTGTGTGTGTTCACACAGCAAGTGCCAAAACCTTTATGAAGTTTTGTAACATTCCGAAGAAGAAAAAAAACTAAATTTTACCGACTGAAGAGCACCAGAGGGTTTTAACAGTACATCACGCAGTGTTTCTTACACCAGACTCAACATCCATTAATGCATCCATCAGTCGATCGGGTTTACCTGCACATTTGGTGCGGGCTCTCAGCGGGGGCCCCGGGGCCCCGGTTCCTCCATCCAGGGGCCGCGTCAGCAACACGCTGATCTCGTACTCCGTGTCGGGGTCCAGGTGGCCGATCTTGTGTGAGGTTTTGTCGACGGGCTGCAGGTCGTACATGGAGCCGGAGACGGTGCGGTACTCCACCTCGCGGCTCACGATCGGCCCGTCTCCGTTGATGGAGTTAGCATTGAGCTGGATCCACAGATACGTGGCTCCCACCGCCATCAGCTGAGGAGGAGCGATGGGGACCGGCGGCTCTAGGGGACAAACACCACATTCAGTGTTAAAGGAGTCCTATAATACGCTAATCACAAGATGTAAAATGAGTCTCTGATGTTCTCAGAGTGTGTCTGTGAAGTTTTAGCACAAAATACCCCACAGATATTTTTATATAGCATGTTAAAATTGTCACTTTTTGAGGGTGAGCAAAAATGCACGTTTTTTGTGTCTGTTCCTTTAAATGCAAATGAGCTGCTGCTCCCGGCGCAGGGGGCGGAGCTACAAGAGCTTGTGTGTGTGTGTGTGTGTGTGTGTGTGTGTTAGCAGCTCTGATTACCTCACACAGACACGCACTGAACATTTCAACAACTTTTAGCCTTTTATGTTCAAACCGGAGTCAGACAATGATGGAGAGACTCAAGAAGAAGTGACAACATGTAGAAGCAACAGGACATTTCTGAATGTTAGTTGATGAATTTATGAAGCTGATGTGTAGTTATCTTCTAGTCACTGATTAGCATATTCTGTCATGATAATCTATAAATCGTGTTCCCGGGGGCGGAGTTTATGTACATTTTAGGGTTTGTGATGTCACTAAACCAGGAGGAATGTGGTGTAGTCTCTACCAGCCGTTTGTTGTAGTCCTTAAAAAGCGATTTCTGTAAAAGCAAATATCTCCCTTTGCTCTGAACTTTGAGCGTTGTAACTTTGCAGATGTTGTTTATGCTCAAACAGCAACATTACACACTAACTAAAGTTAGAAAAGTCAAATCATAATCAACCACCCCTTTAATAAGAGTGGGAATCAGTCAGTGTGTCATTTCATATGATCCACTCAAATGATCACACACCGTGTAAATAAAAATAATAAAAACATAAAGCTTCGTTGACCAGAATCAAACTCCTTCCGGCTACCGATCACAACAAACTGCTTGCGTCTGAAATGAAAGACGTTTACAGTGTGTGAGAGTTCGGGAAACGAGCATTGATGAACACATCAAAACTGATCATCTACAGCGTCTCAGTCCTCCGGCGAATACACACACACAATAAAACATTATCGTTCATATTCACTGCATATTTACTCAGGAATCACTCAGAGGAGAAATGAAGAAGCTCAGCGCCTGTGTGAGTCTCTTCACACTGTAACAAATGCTTTTCTTACTCAGTGTTTTCATCTTGTTTCCAGTCCAAATATCTAAAAAATTCTTAAATCAAGAAGCATTTACTAGATGAGTAAAATACCATTAGATATTATGGGCCCTATTTTAATGATCTGAAACTAAAGTATCAAGCGTGAAACGCAAGTAACTTTGTGGGCGGATCTGTTGCTATTATACCGGCGGCATAAATGACTCTTGAGCAAATCTAAAATGTGTTGGTCTGAAGTCGCTTCATTACTCATAGGTGTGGTTTGGGCGTAACGTGAAATAAACCAATCAGAGCGACATCTCACATTCCCTTTAAGAGCAGGCGCGCTTGTTCCATGGCGGATTGCTATTATAACGGCGGATTTGCCAGGAGCGGTTCACAGCCGAGGAGACCGACGGGTCAGGGCCGTAAAACACAGAGAAGTGACATTGGGGATGGAGAAACACACACAGATTAGCTTCGCTGAAACAGGCGTATGATAATTTGGGTAAATGTGTAAGCTAGATTTATGCCTATTTTTCCACATCTTCATGGACTCAACAATGATTTCCCTCGTGTGGTAATATTTTTCCTTGTAATAATGTATGGTTTTCTAAAAATGAGAACTGCTGTGTCTGTGTAGATGAGATAAGCAAAGTGTGTGTGTGTTGTGCTCACGCTACATTATGGCCAAGCATGCGCCCTTAAAATAGCATCTGAATAACATGCGCAATGCGCCGCTGACTTTAGACGAGGTTTCTCCTGGTCTGTGGCGGAATTGTTTTCTGAAACTGCAAAATAGCACCAGGGAACGTTTGCGCCGGAACACGCCTCCTCTTTTCGCTGAACCGCCCCCGGGAGCGCAAGTTCATTCCCTAATTTACCGACGTGCGTCTGTGGAGGGAAGAGTCCGCTGTGCGTCGGGTGCAGAATAGGAATGAGACATGCGTCGGTGTGGAAAGGCAATTGCGCTGGGTGCCAGATAGGGCCCTTAATATCTAGTAAATGCTTCTTGATTTGAGAATTTGTAGATATTTGGACTGGAAACAAGACAGAAACACTGAGTTAGACAATCTTGTTTTGCAGTGCAGGAGTGTGTTTCTGTGGTGTGAATCAGTCCATAGAATCACGCGTGTTCGTATTGACCGACTGCAGATGGTGACCCCAGACCGTGACCCCGGAATACCCATAATCCTCCACTGCTAATCAAACATCACCTCAGACGAGCCGCTTAATCCCGCTCTATAAACTCTGTCTGTCTGGCTTCTTCTTTAATCCAGTCGTTTGTCTTTTGTCTGTAGTTTCACGTGCGCAGGGAGATATTGACCTCTGACCTCGACGGGTCTTCAGCGAAAGGCTCGCGTCTGAACTCTCGAACGGTTACAGACTAATGTGAAGAACGTGACGTCATGATAGAGTCATTCATGAGAATAATGCTGTAATGCAATAAAAAGCTCAAACAGAATTCGTTTCTCCTTTCAAATGATCATTTCTGGTGATTTACAGAGATTTGACCTGGATAATTCACACACATTATCAAGTTATAGTGCAACTTTAAATTATACTAAAAAGCATATTAAAAAAATAGTAAGTGTGTTTGAATGTGTGATTGTTTGAGTGTGTTTATGAGTGGGTTTATGAGTGGGTGTGTGTGAGAGTGCATTTTTGAGTGTGCGTGAGTGAGTGTGTGTATGAGTGTGTGGGAGTGTGTGAGCGTGTGTGTGAGTGTAAGTGTGTATGAGCATCTGTTAAATTATCTGGACACACAAAAGTATCTGTGTGTGTGTGCGTGAGTGTGTGTGTGCGTGAGTGAGTGTGTGTATGAGTGTGTGGGAGTGTGTGAGCGTGTGTGTGAGTGTAAGTGTGTATGAGCATCTGTTAAATTATCTGGACACACAAAAGTATCTGTGTGTGTGTGCGTGAGTGTGTGTGTGCGTGAGTATTTGTGTGTGCGTGAGTGAGTGAGTGTGTGTGTGTGTGTGCGTGAGTATTTGTGTGTGCGTGAGTGTTTGTGTGTGCGTGAGTGAGTGTGTGTGTGCGTGAGTGTGTGTGTGCGTGAGTGTTTGTGTGTGTGCGTGAGTGTGTGTGTGTGTATGAGTGTGTGAGAGTGTGTATGAGCGTGTGTGTGTGTGCGTGAGTGTGTATGAGCGTGAGTGAGTGTGTGTATGAGTGTGTGGGAGTGTGTGAGCGTGTGTGTGAGTGTAAGTGTGTATGAGCATCTGTTAAATTATCTGGACACACAAAAGTATCTGTGTGTGTGTGCGTGAGTGTGTGTGTGCGTGAGTATTTGTGTGTGCGTGAGTGAGTGAGTGTGTGTGTGTGTGTGCGTGAGTATTTGTGTGTGCGTGAGTGTTTGTGTGTGCGTGAGTGAGTGTGTGCGTGAGTGTGTGTGTGCGTGAGTGTTTGTGTGTGTGCGTGAGTGTGTGTGTGTGTATGAGTGTGTGAGAGTGTGTATGAGCGTGTGTGTGTGTGCGTGAGTGTGTATGAGCGTGTGTGAGTGTGAGTGTGTGCGTGTATGAGCGTGTGTGTGAGTGTGAGCGTGTATGAGTGCGAGTGAGTGTGTGCGTGAGTGAGTGAGTGTGTGTGTGCGTGAGTGTGTGTGTGCATGAGTATTTGTGTGTGCGTGAGTGTTTGTGTGTGCGTGAGTGAGTGTGTGTGTGCGTGAGTGTGTGTGTGCGTGAGTGTTTGTGTGTGTGCGTGAGTGTGTGTGAGTGTGTGTGTGTGTATGAGTGTGTGAGAGTGTGTATGAGCGTGTGTGTGTGTGCGTGAGTGTGTATGAGCGTGTGTGAGTGTGAGTGTGTGCGTGTATGAGCGTGTGTGTGAGTGTGAGCGTGTATGAGTGCGAGTGAGTGTGTGCGTGAGTGAGTGAGTGTGTGTGTGCGTGAGTGTGTGTGTGCATGAGTATTTGTGTGTGCGTGAGT
>CM040822.1:905039-912539 GCA_022828995.1 Vimba vimba
CAGGGATTTTTATGACATCACCGCTTCTCATCACATCTTCTGTCCAATCAAATGCTCTCTAGAATCTGAAGCTCCGCCCCCTCTGCTATAAACACCACCTGACCAAATTTTTCCAGCGTTGGTTAAGAATGAAATGTGACACGGACCACAAAACCAGTCACAAGGGTACATTTATTTAAATTGAGATTTATACATCATTTGAAAGCTGAATAGATAAGCTCTTCATTGATGTGTGGTTTGTTAGGATAGGGCAATATTTGGCCGAAATACAACTATTGAAAATCTGGAATCTGAGGGTGCAAAAAAATCGAAACATTGAGAAAATCTCCTTTAAAGTTGTGCATTTATGTTGGCGATTGTGCAGCATACACTCACAAAAATAATGATTTTAGGCATAAAAGAAAAATCGATAATTTTGACCCATATAATGTATTGTTGGATATTGCCACAGATAAACCCGTGCGACTCGAGACTGGTGACGTGATCCAGAGTCAAAAATGTCTAGAATTTATTCACATCTCTACTATTAAAACCAACGTATCATCAGCGCTCGGATTCGCTTCCATGGTGCTGTCAGTCCGTGAGGGAAACTAAACGCTATTGGCTATTTGAAAAGGGGGAGGAGCCATTCAATAAGTCCCGCCTTAGCTTCCTGTTTCAGTTGAAATTACAAAGATGAGGAAAACACCAGTCACGCTGGTCATTAGTGCTCATTAAAACACCATTTGGCTTTAGTGATTGGGCTAAACTTGTTAAACCAGCGGGCGAACGGGATCAGGCTCCAAGGGTGCTCATGGTGAATCGGCTGTCTGTCAGATTGCAGATTTTATAGACGTGGTAAATCACGTCTCTATCAGCGAGATGCTGCGGCAGCATGTGCTAAATCTGCTCGGTTTATACAGCCAAACAATTCAACTCGACAGCCAGACTCTGGGGGTCAGGGCTAAAGACGGCAGAGTGAAGGATTCTGGGATACATGCACTTTGCTAAGCTTTCTATTATGATGCATATTCAGTGCGCGAGAGGTTTGACAGGCGTCCCTTGAGCCGGTTCTGCAACATCACGGTCACACTGACCTGAACCGGCTGTTGACCGACAGATTCAGGTTCCTGAATATGATGTGGAGAAGCAGCTTGAATTAAATATATACAGTAATATATAGTCTGACATCGGCAACCAAATTTGGATTAACTTGATTTAAAACCTTTAATCACTCCCTTTCAAACCTGAGAGACATAAAAGATAATCTGAAGAACTTTTTTTTTCTGTCCATACAATGCAGTTCAATGGGGTCCAATGTTGGAAGTGGAAGAAACTGGAGAAAGTCAGACTGGAACATCATGAGAATGAGTAAATGATGACAGAATGATCATTTTCAACTATATAAGTTATAATCTGTCTCATTAACAATAAGGGGACGATAGGGGTAAAACAATAGATCGTGTCACCATACATCGCGATACAAAAAGTCCAAAAAGTCCAGGAATATTAATTTAAACCCACAATGTAATATCAAATTTAGCATTTTAATGAACAGTACATTTTCTGTTAACCTTTTTCCAAATGTCTTGGAGTATCGCAATAACATCGTGAGTTTAGTATCGTGAGGGTCTCGTTACACCCCTAGTGGACGAAAAATACTGATTTCTTCACATTTTCAGGTTTCACAAGGGACTAACATAACTAACACAAACAAACTAACATAAACAAACTAACATAAACAAACTAACACAAACAAACTAATATAAACAGATCTAACATAACTAACACAAACAAACTAACACAAACAAACTAACATAACTAACACAAACAAACTAACATAAACAAACTAACATAAACAAACTAACATAACTAACATAAACAAACTAACATAACTAACATAAACAAACTAACATAAACTAACATAACTAACATAAACTAACATAACTAACATAAACTAACATAACTAACATAAACTAACATAAACAAACTAACATAAACAAACTAACATAACTAACATGAACAAACTAACATAACTATCATAAACAAACTAACACAAACAAACTAACACAAACTAACATAAACAAACTAACATAACTATCATAAACAAACTAACACAAACAAACTAACACAAACTAACATAAACAAACTAACATAAACAAACTAACATAACTAACATGAACAAACTAACATAAACTAACATAACTAACATAAACTAACATAACTAACATAAACTAACATAACTAACATAAACTAACATAAACAAACTAACATAAACAAACTAACATAACTAACATGAACAAACTAACATAACTATCATAAACAAACTAACACAAACAAACTAACACAAACTAACATAAACAAACTAACATAACTATCATAAACAAACTAACACAAACAAACTAACATAAACTAACATAAACAAACTAACATAAACAAACTAACATAACTAACATGAACAAACTAACATAACTATCATAAACAAACTAACACAAACAAACTAACACAAACTAACATAAACAAACTAACATAACTTTCATAAACAAACTAACACAAACAAACTAACACAAACAAACTAACATAACTAACATAAACAAACTAACATAAACTAACATAACTAACATAAACTAACATAAACTAACATAACTAACATAAACAAACTAACACAAACTAACATAAACAAACTAACATAACTAACATAAACAAACTAACACAAACTAACATAAACAAACTAACATAACTAACATAAACAAACTAACACAAACAAACTAACACAAACAAACTAACATAACTAACATAAACTAACATAACTAACATAAACAAACTAACACAAACTAACATAAACAAACTAACATAACTAACATAAACAAACTAACACAAACTAACATAAACAAACTAACATAACTATCATAAACAAACTAACACAAACAAACTAACACAAACTAACATAAACAAACTAACATAACTTTCATAAACAAACTAACACAAACAAACTAACACAAACAAACTAACATAACTAACATAAACAAACTAACATAACTAACATAAACAAACTAACACAAACAAACTAACACAAACAAACTAACATAACTAACATAAACTAACATAACTAACATAAACAAACTAACACAAACTAACATAAACAAACTAACATAACTAACATAAACAAACTAACACAAACTAACATAAACAAACTAACATAACTATCATAAACAAACTAACACAAACAAACTAACATAACTAACATAAACAAACTAACATAAACTAACATAAACTAACATAACTAACATAAACTAACATAACTAACATAAACAAACTAACATAAACTAACATAAACAAACTAACATAACTAACATAAACAAACTAACACAAACTAACATAAACAAACTAACATAACTATCATAAACAAACTAACATAACTATCATAAACAAACTAACATAAACTAACATAAACTAACATAAACTAACATAACTAACATAAACTAACATAACTAACATAAACAAACTAACATAAACTAACATAAACAAACTAACATAACTAACATAAACAAACTAACACAAACTAACATAAACAAACTAACATAACTATCATAAACAAACTAACATAACTATCATAAACAAACTAACACAAACAAACTAACACAAACAAACTAACATAAACAAACTAACATAACTAACATAACTAACATAAACAAACTAACATAAACAGATCTAACATAACTAACATAAACAAACTAACATAACTAACATAAACAAACTAACATAAACTAACATAAACTAACATAACTAACATAAACTAACATAACTAACATAAACAAACTAACATAAACTAACATAAACAAACTAACATAACTAACATAAACAAACTAACACAAACTAACATAAACAAACTAACATAACTATCATAAACAAACTAACATAACTATCATAAACAAACTAACACAAACAAACTAACACAAACAAACTAACATAAACAAACTAACATAACTAACATAACTAACATAAACAAACTAACATAAACAAACTAACATAAACAGATCTAACATAACTAACATAAACAAACTAACATAAACTAACATAAACAAACTAACATAAACTTTTTTAGTGTAGCTTTTATTTGATTTATTTGATTACTTTAAAAAAAAAAAAAATCTTTACCATATACTTATGGAACTCTTTCGACAACATTTTATATGTGTATTGTATATTTGAATGAACTTCTCTTTTATGAATGCTTTTCTTTTAGAATGTTGTATTTCTCTTTTATTTTTTCTCATTTTTGTATTATTATTATTAAACTAGAGGGACAGGATTCTCCCGTACGGACACAAGCTCAGATGAAGGACAGGAATGACACGCTTCCTTTAGGAACTGGGTGCGGTTCTCCAAACATCCCATAATATCACACAGCTCTGCCAGCTCACACACACACACACACACACACACACACACACCTGCCATCAGGAGCCTCTTACTGCACCCAAAGACCTTTATACATCTTTTAGAATATATTAAAGATGAACATTTTCTTGCTTGATGGGATAAACCATTCCATAATTTAATAACCCTAAATCTTATTGAGTATTGACCTCTACAAGTGAGACATTCTGGAAGATGAAAATCTGTAGATTGACGAGTTAAGTGACAGTGAACCTGTGAAACTGCTCTGGAATGTTCCCTTCACTGGAATATATCTTAGAAATGAAAACACATATTTGAGAAATATTGATATCATAAATAGTATATTATATTCATGTACTAATAAACCACAGCAAAGATGAAGTTTTTGTTTTCGAGAAGTAAACACACTTAAATCTGAACTGACCAGGTCAACAAACAATAAAAACGTATATGTAATTATTATTATTATTATTTATTTTTTTGTATTATATTATCATCATCTCAATTATGCATGTATTCATATATGCATATATGTATTTTTTTTTGTTTTTTTCAGATCTCCTGGATGGCTTTGCTGGGGCTGGATAGGGTTGTTTATGGTTGTTTATGGTTGTTTATGGTGGGTGGGGTGCTATAAAAATTAACAAATGCAGTTTGCAACAATAAACAATTCTATGACAAAAAAGAAGAAATGCATAAAAACGAAATGTCTGCCACATCCAATTAAAAGTTCTGATCGCTGACCTGATCGTGCCAATTAGCACAGAGCTTTCAACCACATCTTTTTCTAGTGAGGAAAAACATCAAATCGAGCCTGTAATTACAAAATAATGTCCAAAGCACCAGGTGGTTTCGTTTTGATGATCACTTACGATACTGTGCAATTACAGCGACCAATAATTATCCAGACGTCGCTAATTAGACACACATTCGCTCTATTCTTGTCACTCCGAGCGACGCATGTGAAATCATTTTAAGGGCCTTAATAACACATGCTAGTTAGAGTTCAAACATCTTTCAAACTAACAGAGCAACATTTGAGAGCACATCATTCCCAAACGCAGACGGGACAGAAATAGAAAGTCACAGACAGCAATAATGTCAGCAAACACACGGGCGGCTCCTGCAATACACTCGCTATAGATATATATATACTGTTAAACTCAACCCATGTCAGAAATGTTGGGATGCTCCTGCTAAACCGCTCCCAGAGTCGGAATGCCGGTTAGACAAATGTGCTGGATGTTGAAACACAAGAGAAGGAAGATATTTCAGGCGGCTGAGGTTAAAACCACGCCTGCTCTCAGTTTACCACGGTATTCAACACTGTTGATCTGAGAGTTACAGTGTGTTTGTGTTTCTGAATGAGGAACTGCGAGTTTTTCTGTTTTACACTGTTTCCTAACCAGATTAAGGCAGATTATAGTGACAAGCAATTTATCTGTCCACACCAGAAACAATTCAAAAACAAGACGTGACAAAATCAATCACAAACCACAGCCAATCAGAAGAGCGTGTGGGCGGAGTCTCTCTGCAAGCGCACTGCACTCACAACCAATCAATCAAAGATTACAGCCAATCAGAAGACAAGTGGGTGGAGTCTCTCTGCAAGCGCACTGCACTCGCAACCAAATCAATCAAAGATTACAGCCAATCAGAAGACAAGTGGGCGGAGTCTCTCTGCAAGCGCACTGCACTCACAACCAAATCAATCAAAGATTACAGCCAATCAGAAGAGCGTGCGGGCGGAGTCTCTCTGCAAGCGCACTGCACTCACAACCAATCAATCAAAGATTACAGCCAATCAGAAGACAAGTGGGTGGAGTCTCTCTGCAAGCGCACTGCACTCGCAACCAAATCAATCAAAGATTACAGCCAATCAGAAGACAAGTGGGCGGAGTCTCTCTGCAAGCGCACTGCACTCACAACCAATCAATCAAAGATTACAGCCAATCAGAAGAGCGTGTGGGCGGAGTCTCTCTGCAAGCGCACTGCACTCACAACCAATCAATCAAAGATCACAGCCAATCAGAAGAGCGTGCGGGCGGAGTCTCTCTGCAAGGGCACTGCACTCACAACCAATCAATCAAAGATTACAGCCAATCAGAAGACGAGTGGGCGGAGTCTCTCTGCAAGCGCACTGCACTCACAACCAAATCAATCAAAGATTACAGCCAATCAGAAGAGCGTGCGGGGGGAGTCTCTCTGCAAGCGCACTGCACTCACAACCAATCAATCAAAGATTACAGCCAATCAGAAGACAAGTGGGCGGAGTCTCTCTGCAAGCGCACTGCACTCACAACCAAATCAATCACAAACCACAGCCAATCAGAAGACAAGTGGGTGGAGTCTCTCTGCAAGCACGCTGCACTTGCAACCAAATCAATCACAAACCACAGCCAATCAGAAGAGTGTATAGGCGGAGTCTCTCTGCAAGCGCACTGCACTCACAACCAATCAATCAAAGATCACAGCCAATCAGAAGAGCATGTGGGTGGAGTCTCTCTGCAAGCACACTGCACTCACAACCAAATCAATCACAAACCACAGCCAATCAGAAGACAAGTGGGTGGAGTCTCTCTGCAAACACGCTGCACTTGCAACCAAATCAATCACAAACCACAGCCAATCAGAAGAGTGTATAGGCGGAGTCTCTCTGCAAGCGCACTGCACTCACAACCAATCAATCAAAGATCACAGCCAATCAGAAGAGCATGTGGGCGGAGTCTCTCTGCAAGCGCACTGCACTCTCAACCAAATCAATCAAACATCACAGCCAATCAGAAGAGCTTGTGGGCGGAGTCTCTCTGCAAGCGCAATGCATTTGCATTACTGAACTTAATTTATAAATATTAAACCATTTTAACATTATGAACAATGCACAGTGAGTGAATGAAACAATCTTTGTCATTGAATAAACAGTTTAAACATTCCTGTTTCCTTTCATTTATTTTCAAGATCTCTGATATATACTATTATGAGATGTATGGAAAAAAGATTATGTATGATAAATACAGTATATATGAAATATGAATCATAATTGAATGTCAATAAAAATAAATTACGTAAAATTGAAATTTTACAAATATATAAACCTTACAAATATATACATATTTCTAT